>PVJO010004412.1:0-109994 GCA_004026905.1 Hystrix cristata | reverse complement strand
AGTAGGGCGACAACCTACAGAGTGGAAAAAAATTTTTGCCAGCTGGTCCTCAGACAAAAGTCTAACATTGAGAATATATAATGAACTAAAAAAAAAAATCAGACTTCTCAAATTTAAAGACCCAATCCAAAAATGGGCATCTGAAATGAATAGATATCTCTCAAATAAAGACATACAAATGGCAAATCAATATGTGAAAAAGGGTTCAATATCACTGGTCATTCGAGAGATGCAAATTAAAACAACGCTAAGATTCCATCTCACTCCAAAAAGAATGGCTAGTATCAAGAAATTAACCAATAACAAATGCTTGTGGGGCTGCGGGGAAAAAAGGAACCCTTTTTCACTGTTGCTGGGAGTGTAGACTGGTCCAACCATTGTGGAAATCAGTGTGGAAATTCCTCAAAAAATTACAACTAGAGATTCCATTCGACCCAGGTATACCTCTTGTTGGTATCTTCCCAGAAGAATTAAAAACATCATACCACAATGATATATGCACAACCATGTTTATAGCAACACAATTTGTAATAGCTAAGTCTTGGAAATGACCCAAATGCCCAGCAACTATTGAACTGTTAAAGATGTGTTTTTTTTTTTATACAACTGAGTACTATTCTGCAATAAAAAGGATAAACTTGAAACATTTACAGGTAAATGGATGCACCTCGAGAACATACTCTTAAGTGAAATAAATCAGACATATGTCACTACATAGTGAATTGTTTCTCTGATATGAGAAACCATAAGTGTAAATAGGGACAAAAAGGTATAATATTGTTCAAATGGGAATAGAACAAAAAGGTATAATAGATAATGTTCAAATGGGAATAGAACTAGAGAGGGAAAAGGGGGAAAAGAAGGAAGGGAAAGAGAAAAGAAAAGAAAAAGAAAAAAATGGAAAAATGTAAATAAAGCTATTATAAATAAGGAGGAGAGGGGGAGTGGAAGGAAGTGGGGAAGGGGGGAAACCAAGATATATCATGTACAGGTACAAACTAACTATGATGAACATGATCATTATCTTTATCAGCAATGTACCAATACATGTACTTGGTAAAAAATAAAAAAAATTTTAAAAAAAGAAACAACTATACAGGAATTCAGTAACATGGGGAAATACTTGCCTATACTATACAGTGAAACAAAAAATTAAGATGTGTGTAGATATAAACAAATATACATGAAAAGAAAATTTTAATGTTGACAATATTCATCGTTTTTATAACCTTTTTTTTTTTTTTTTGTGGTGCCGGGGATCAAACTCAGGGCCTTGTGCTTGCAAGGCAAGCACTCTAATCACTGAGCTAAATCCCCAGCTTATAACTATTTTTTAAAATTTTAACTTATTTAGTACAAAAAGAGTGAGAGATTCAAGCTTGACATTTAGTTTGCACAGGTACTCTAGGTTTGACTGTCCTTTGAAAATCCCCGTAGGATGCTAGAAAATATGGGAGAATTAAGGTGCCTCACTGGGCAGGAAATAGGTGAATAAACACAGACAGGTTCCAGCCACGTGCCCTTGATTAGCTCTCCTTCTCTGAGTAATTGCATAAGTGAACAGAGGTGGCGCTGGTAGTATTTTCACAGAACAATTTTAGAAAATCTCAGGCCAGGCCACATGATGCCCAGTAAAGAGCATGCACTGCTTAAGGGGGACTTCTACAGTAGGGCACACCCAGCCTCCAGAAGTCCTCTTCTGTCACAGTGAACAAACAGAAAAACTGAAAATGATAGCATCTCCCCTTTTTTCAATGTAGAGCCAAAACTGATAATAAGAAAAGAAAAAAATAAACTCAATGGTGAAATAAGTTCAAGCTGACTTTAGAGGAGTCTGAGGCAAAGACCCAGATAGAGGAAGGATGTGCGGTTGGACATGGCTCCATAAGTGAAGGACAGTGAGAGCACTAAACTGAAAGCGAGACCTCTATGGAAAGAAAGCGCCTGTATGTACTGGAGGCTCATGAAGATAAGTCTGAGAAAATTCACACAACAGCAGAGAAACTTGTAAAGTGTTAAGGAGGCCCCCGTATATTTATAAAACCATGCATTGGGGGTGGGGATTTAGCTGAAGTGGTACAGCGCTTGCCTAGCAATCGCAAGGTCCTAAGTTTGATCTCTAACAACCCACTCCCACAAAAAATAAATGAAACCATGCATCCACACACAAACCCTGTGAGAAATCAAAACTACAGGCCTCTACACACCACAAGGGCAGTGCCAAATTCCTACTATGCATTTATTAATAAAATCCAAATGAGAAATCAACACACATGCACACACAGTAGTCCAGAATGGTACAACACCTAAGGCCCAGCGTTAAAAAGGCAGACTCTCCCAGAACACTCCCCACAGGTGAGTAGCTCTTACGAAAAGATTACAGCCACGGGGGAAACGAGTTGGAACAGATGGATCATACATAGCAATTAAGAAAATGTGTGTTCTCATGCTAGGATTAACAGAACAACATAAACAAAACAATAGATTAACAACTTCCGAGCAGCAAGACCTACAAATTACAGCTCCATTGTGAAAGTGTTAATGTTGGAGATGCCCATGTATAAGGTAGGGTTCCTTCCCTCAAAATTTTTCTCCCATCATTTCAACCCATATTCAAGCTCTAAAAATTCTTCTCTCTAAAGGTATTCTATTTTATTTTGAACAACAAAATATTCTGTTGGGGAGACAGATTAATACAAAGGTTTTCAACTTTGGATGTACAGTGAAATCATATGGGACATTTTATAAACTACAAATGCCTACAAATTTCACCTCCAGAAATAAGAATTTAATTGGTCTGAGACATGACCTGAAGTAATAAAAAAATTTTCTTGGTGATTTAAAATGAAGCCTAAATTGAAACCATTGCCCTAGCAGAGTACTTCAAACAATGTTAGACTTTGAGGGGCTTACAGAGGTCACCTGGGAATTTTTAAAGTGTGAACTGAAACTTAACATAGATTCAGTATTTATTTTGGGGTAATTATTTTGATGCTGTGACTATGTGAAATACAAGTATAGGATTTTATTAAAAGACTTTTAACGATCAGTTTCAAAAGCACATAAGTATGTATGTGGTAGACATTAGAGTTGCACAAAACTATTTTGGCTCTCCTTCACTTGAACTCTCAGGATCACAGCTCTGCCCTTCCAAGTTACTCCTGGCCATGACTTTCTTTGGCCATAAATATGAGAAGTGACACATCTTGCTTCTGGAAGAAAGTCTAAGAGCCAGCAGGAAATTCCCCATTTCATGGTCTCTGATAATGGTGGAGATTAAATCAGCCCATGTCCCAGGGTGAAGACGATATAGGCCAGAGCTAGCCACAGATCTGGGGGGACCTTGTAGTATCCACAAGAAGCAAACCTTTGTGTTCCAAACTACTGACATTTTAGGACTTTTTGTTATTACAGCATAACTTAGCATACTTCACTTATATAATTTTATGTGTTATAAACTTCAGAAATAAACATATAAGATAAACTTTTAAAGAATGCTCTTTTATCATGTTAATGAGGCTCTTCGACCTCAGAAGAACTATCTGATGATAGTCTCACATGTGAATTGTGAATTTGAAAAATGCTGTATTAAAATAATTTACAAGTGAGAAAAATGTGCTCTGAAACCTTGTATTGATAAAGTGAAATCTGTGTGCGTGTTAGCTTTACCTGAGAACTTGCTGGAAGCATACAATATTAGGCCCCATCACAGACCCGATAATATGAGTCTTCATTTCTTCAACATCCCCAAACATTCTACAATTGCTCTAAATATTGTGATTATTTAAAAAGTGGCTCTCATAAAGACAGAAATAGTTTGTTAGAATAAATGTAAAAAACTTGAATAAACTTACTTCAATAAATGTGCCAGTGAGATAAAAAATTCATAAATATAGTTTTTACATGATTATGTATACATATACATGTACTAAATCAATACATTAATATTATGAGTACATATTTGTCTATTTGGGATTATAATATTGGGGTGTATATGCTTTGCATAGTTAAAAGGGAAAGCAAAGAACAGAAACCTTAATAAAAGAAAAAGGGAGCATGAGAAAAGAATGGAGAAATTTACAAAATAACTGAATAAAAACCAAAGTAAGGAATGCAGCCAAATTAAATATAAAGTGAACAGGTTAAACAGCAGATAAGAGAGTTACTGGAGAGGAATACAGAACTGAAGAGTTCACCCAGGATGCTGCAGAAAGAAGAACAAGTGGAAAACAGGAAGAAGAGTTAGGAGACAGCAAAGACAGAATGCTAATGTTCAACACAACTCTTCAGAAATTCCAGAAGAATATGGAGGAAGAAGCAGAGGAAACAATGAAGGAAAAAATGGCTATGTGTTTTTCAGAACAGAACGGTTGAGTCCTCTCAGTTTAAAGATACACAGAGTCTAAGAAGAACATGTTTTAAAAATTCACCCTAGAAACAGGGGTTATGGATTTAGCTCAAGTGGTACAGTGCTTGCCTAGCAAGTGCAAGGCCCTGAGTTTGATCCCCAGCACTGCCCCCCCAAAAAAGTCCAAAAAGAGAAAATTCACTCTAGAAACAACACAGTGAAACCAAAGAACACAAAAGAGGAAACGTAAATGCAACCAGAAATAGAAGACAGACCCAGTTAGACTTTCAACAACACTTTCATTAGCAATAAGTTCCAATGACCACAAAATAATTATAAGTAGCTATCCACATATAAGCCTATGCAACATAAGCTATACTTCAAGATTAAGAACATTTAAGGACATTTTTAGATGACAATTAATAAAAGTTATTACTGAATTTTTATTACCATAGAAAGAATTTTAAATGAAGCAAGAAATAGCACTAAGCTAAAGGACTGGGATAGAAGAACTAACTACGAGAGAAGGTGCTAAAATTGTTGGTTAAACAAAATGAATGCTACTATATTAGTCAGCTTTCCTGTTACTAGGACCAAATACCTGACACCCCCAATTTAAGGAAGTGTTTATTTTCGCTGGTGGTCTCAGTGGATTCAGTCCATGGTCTCAGTGGATTCAGTCCATGGTCTCAGTGGATTCAGTCCATGGTCTCAGGGGATTCGGTCCATGGTCTCAGGGGATTCGGTCCACAGTCTCAGGGGATTCAGTTCATGGTCTCAGGGGATTCAGTCCAGTTCTGCTGGCTCCAAAGCAAGAATATCATGTTGGGGAGCATGGTGGAGCCATACTGCTTAGCTCATGGCAGCCAGGGAGCAGAGCGGGGGACCAGCATCAGAAAGGAAAGGGACCAGGGACCAGATACAGTATAGACCTCCAAGGTCAACCTTCCATGACTTATCCAGACATACCTGGAAGTGTGCTTTGCTAATCTCGTAGGTAGCTCCCTAGCCAATCACATTGACAGCTAAGTTTAACCTTCATTGCAACTTTCAATGAAAAAAATAGTAATTTAGGAGATATAAAGTAAGACAATAGAATACTAATAAAAACAGTGCAGAAGATGGGCCAGTGACAGGAATTAAAGCATTTTTTGAGAGTCAGGTATTATTAAAAAGGAAGACAAATATTATTCTTTAAAGAGATTATCTTTAGCCTTCATTTTAAGGATGCATGTTAAAAAACATAAAGATGAACATTAAAAGAATAAATATTTAACTTTCTAGCAAGATTTAAAAAGAAAAACTTGATGACTAATGCCACAGAAGTCAGCAAGGCAAAAACAAAACTAAAAACGTTAAAAAGAAAAACTTGGGGAAGTATAAACATATCTATATACCAATAGTTATAATAATTACAAATACATTGATCTCGCCTATATTGATCACAAAATTTAGACAATGGAACAAAAGAAATCCAGCTATTTCATGTCATCATAAAAGAATTATGAAGCTGAGTGTAGTAGCATATGCCTGTAATCCCAGCACTCTGGGAGAATGGGGCAGGAGGATCGCAAACTTGAGCCCAGCCTGGGGAACTTAGTGACTTAATGAGAGCCTGGCTCACTGTATACATAAATACACACATACATACATACATAGAAAGAGCTGGGGTTGTAGCTCAGTGCTAAGGTCCTAGGTAGCAGGAAAAAAAAACCAGAAAAACACAAAAAAATTATGACTCAAATGACTAAAATATAAAGTGTTCAAAAAAGATAAAACCAAGAATTCCACACTGGAATGGCTGAGGATGTAGCTCAGTGGTGCAGTACTTATCTAGCACATAGGAGGCCCTGGGTTCAATCTTTAACACTGATTTAAAAAAACCAAAAAACTGAAAAGATTCCTAGAAGAATTCCATTTGCTGGAATAGGTACTTTCGTCAAAAGGCTAAAAACAGCCACAAACAAGCAATCACCAGTAAAATAACAAGCAAAAATCATCTAAACACTCCTATGAAGAAATTGAATTGTAGTTTAAACTTTCTTAACAGAGAAAATTTCAGGTTAAAATGATTTTAGAAATTGATTCCATCGAAACACTCAACAACTATATAATTTTAATCTAACAAAAGAATAAAACGATGAGTACTTTGTTAAGTATATATAAAAAAAAGAAGGCATGCTCCCCAGCTACTTTTATAAGAATCCACCAGTAAAACTTTCATTTCAGAATGTGAATGTTCCCCACTTCCCTCATCCCCGCCAAACTGTGTGATTTAGCAATCTTGACTACCACAAAAGAAAATTACAGGCTGTGGCGCAGTGAGAAGATGAAATATATAAACCCTAAACAAAAAAATACGAAAGCAAATCTCATGTTTGGAAAAAAAAAAAAAGATAACATTTCATGATCACCTGTCTTGGGAAATGACAGAGTGACAGACCCCCAAGAGAAAATAAAAATAAAGCGATGACGTATCAGAACATGGGGGACATATGGAGAGCAATGCCCCCCCATCATAGAGCACATCTTGTTAAAGCACATAGAAAAGCATTTTTCAAAACTGACGATAAATCAGGCCCAACAAGAAGATCCAACAAGAACTATTAGGGCTTGCTATGGTTTAGATGTGTCCTCCAAAGTCATGTGTCAGAAACTTAATTCCAATGTGACAGCATGGACAGGTGGGACCTTTCAGAGGCATTTAGGTGGATTAATGCCTCATCATGGGAACTAGTTAGTTATCACGGAAGTGGGTTTTTAATAAAAGGATGCGTTCTGCCCTCATTCTTTCTCCCTATCGATCATATGCTATCTGCCTTCTGCCATCAGATAATACATCATGAAAGCCCTTGTTAGATGCCACCACCTGGTATTAGAGTTCTCACCCTCCAGAACTATGAAAAACAATTCCTTCATTATAAATTATATAGTCTTAAATGGACCAGCCTATTCCTGACTTCGTATTTCTGCAGGGAGGAAGGAGAGAAGCCACATCTGTAGACTCCACCCTCTCTCCCTGCACTCAAGTCAGTTTTTCCCTAAAAGAGAAATTCTTTGGATTAGAGCTAAAGGAATGAATTCTCTCTCTGCACAGCTACCCATTTTCTGTATGTAGACATTGTCCTTGAGGGAAGTTTTCTGAAACCATTTACAAAGTGGAAGTCTGTAGCATGGGGTTATGCTCAACTTGGGTATGTATGTAGGATGGGCCAATTACAGCTAATTATAGCTTTAGGTCAAGCCAACTTCTCAAGTCAAAAATGGAATAAAGCTGATATTTTGATCTCTTTATCCTTCGATCTGTTTAAATCTGAGCAGGGAAATAATGGGAATTTATTTACTGATCACTGCAGTGGATATAATAATGGTCTCCCAAAGATGTCTACGCTCTAACCCTAGAACCTATCAATGTGTTATTCGACATGCTAAGTGGGATTTTACAGGTGAGATTGAGGTTTAGGTTGTTGAAAGGGGGAGGTTACCTTAATTATACGAGTTCTTAGGTCAGAAGAAGAAGGCAGAATAATAGGTCAGAGAAATAAGACAAAAAGACTCGGCCCTCCATAGCTGGCTCTGAAAATGGAGGAATGGGACCAAGAGCCAAGGAACCCTGAAGCACTCTAACAGCGTCAGGGCAGCCAGTAGACTAGTCACACAGAGAAAACCTGCTAAGAAAACCTGCACAGACAAAAATACCTGTGTATGTATCTTTTAAAGCACTCGAAGTGGGAGAAACCTTTGGAGCTCAAACCCTCAAGGACAAAAAGCATGCGAGCTGCCTATGCCCTCATGACCTAAGACTTGAGCTTTAATGAGCCACTCGAGCAAGACAGGAAACAAATGTAAGTCCTCAGCAAAGGGAGATCAGATGGAAGACCTCTCATAAACTCCCTCAGTAAATCCACTAGGACAAGCCCACCCAACAGAAGGAAACCCAGCCTTGCATTAGGAATGAGAACACACAAACAGGTCATTTTAAAACAATAAAGGAAGGGTGAGAAGAACAGCAAAGAGTGACACAAAAATAACAGTAATAAATTTAAAATTTTTCAAATAAATTAGTTATCAATACAAACGCATATGGTAAAAATTAATCACAAAAGATACACCTAGAACAAGATACATTGAAGTCTTCAGAGAAAAGGGATGGAAGAAGATTATACCAAGAAAATAGTAACTAAAAGAAAGTTGGAACAGCTAGAGTTAAAAAGCATTACTAGAAATGAAGGGTGTCACTATATGATGATAAAATGTATTCATTGGTAAGATATGATTCCGATGGTATATTCATACAATTTTTTTAAAACAGAGCTTCAAAATATATAAGGCAAAACATCCACAGTTATACGGAGACAGAACCTATTATTTTCTAGAATAATTTTAGTAAGTCTTAGCAAAGGGAGAGATCAGACAGAAGACCTCTGCCTAATTTTTTTTTTTTTTTTTGAGACAGGGTTGCTATGTATTTCAGGCTGGCCTCGAACTCACTATGGAGCCCAGGCTGGCATCAAACTCACAGTGATCCTCCTGCCTCAGCCTTCCAAGTGCTGGGATTACAGAAGCACACCACCATATCCAGCTCTGCATAAACTTTCAATAAGAACTTCTCAGAGCTTGATAAGATCAAATAGACTGAAAAAAGCAGTAAGGCTAGTGAAGATTCAAACAATTTAATTTACAAGTCAGATATACTTGGCAAATACAGAATGCCCCACCTAACTGGAAAAAGTGCACACACCTCACAAGCATTTATAGAACATAAATGAAAGCTGTTCTACTTTAGGCCATGAATCAAGAACCAAAATATCCCAAAGAGCCGGTGTCAGAGACCAGTTTAATTGTAACAATTACATTAGAAGTCAATTTAAAATACGTATTATTGGTTGATTTTTAAGGTGGGTTTTGAAATAAAAAGAGATATATGGAAGAAAGTAGAGAAAAATGATAAAAAGAGATATACGGAAGAAAGTAGAGAAAAAGTAGGCAGGAAGATTACGAGTATGAGGCCAATCTGGGATACAAAGCAAGTTAAAGTCCAGCTGTGACTACTTAGTGAGACCCTGTCTCAAAAACAACAAAAAACTTGCCTCTGGTAGAATTGATTAAAACTAGAGAGAAGGAACAAATAATATTAAGAATCAAAACAGATATAACAAGTATAGTACATCTTAAAATGTAACGGCCAACAAAATGCTAACAAAATTGAAATCCTCAGTAAAATGTACATATTCCTAGAAAAATATAACTTGCCAAGAATCAAGCAAGAATAAATTAATATCTAACTATCCATAACCATTAAAAAAGAAAGAAAATCCTCCAACAAGAAAACAGAAGGTCCATGTGGTTTCACAGGTCAGTTCCTACACTACTCCAAGTATCTAAGTAACAAATAATCCCAGTCATATCCAAACTCTCTCAGACAACAGAAATGAGGCCGCACTCCCCTCAGGGACTGGGAAGTGAGCTCTGCCAACAAGGGAAGACTTGAAAGCCTTACCACACTGGGCATTCTGACCCTTTACACGAAGAGCAGTCTTGACCTCCTGGTCTCCTAGACGCCTCTTACCTGACTTCCACCCAACTCTCTTCTGATCAAAGCCATAGCAAAGCTCTTCTCTTTCATTTGTTTTGTTTTGTGGAGACAGGGTCTCAGCTATGTAGCCCAGGCTAGCCTTGAACTCACGATCCTCCTGTCTCTGCCTCTGGAGTGCTGAGATTACAGGCACTCGACTCAGCAGGGATATCTCAGCCTAAATCCTGAATGGGAAACAGACAAGTTTAGGTTCTGACACTCTATGACTGATTAACTGCTATCTGCTGGTCCACCTCAGAGAAGCAGCGGACAAGATCAGGCAAGGACTGTTCAGAGTGGCCAGAGCACAGACTGATCCGTCATCAGCCATTAACACCCCGGGTGACACCAGTGAGGGGCCAAGGTGAATTATCTTACACTTGACCAGAATCTTTTCTGCTCCCAAACCCAGAAACTAATCAGAGTTGGCACAAAGGCCGAGCAGACAGGGTGACCTCTTTTTTAACTTTTTAAGGAGTCATAAAACAGACTCCTTTTAACTATTCCTTATCAAAGAGAACAGCTTGGAGATAACCGCATAAGTAACCTCCTACCACAGCCAGGAGAATAAGAGGTCCTCTGTGTCCTGACCATGTGGCTCGCTGGTCCAGTGCCAGAAGTAGCCTGACAGAGTAGCCACCAAGCCTGTTAGCCGCAAATTAAGCCCTACGTAAAATGAGCATCCATGGCCGTTGCTCTGTGCCACCCAGAGGGATGTAATTAAGCAATATATGGTCCAATTTCAACTGTCAACAGTGTAATTCAGTTATAGTGTTATTTGTAGACAGAATCACAGGGGCTAATGAGGAGGAAGATTAGATCAAAGGTTAGCATCCTACTGGAAGCTGTAACAATGGTCTTGTATTTGAAACAAATCATTACGGTTCTAGGGTCTTTGATAGTCACCTCGTCCCAATCTTTTGATATAAAATTTGAGGGTTATAATCAAGCACAGTCACACCTGGGACACAGCCATTCAGATTTCAAGAACTCAAGTTTTTGTTTTTTAAACTGTATCAGCGTGTCACTATGTAGTTCAGGTTGGCTTTAAACTCACTATGTAACAGGCTGGCCTCAACCTCACAGTGATCCTCCTGCCTCAGCCTCCCAAGGGCTGGGATTACAAACATGTACCACCACACCTGGCAAGAACTCAAGTTTACAAGAGCAGGGGCTGGGGATTTAGCTCAGGGGTTAAAGCACTTGCCTAGCAAGCACATAGCCCTGAGTTCAGTCCTCGGCACCCCTGAAAAAAAAGAAAAAAAGAGTTATATGATGATCCTGCTTACGAAGCACTTCTTAGAACTCATTTTTCTTCCCTACCTGTCCCAAGTCTTTGAACACTCTGAGATGAGGGTGGTCACACTGTGGTTCCAGGTGGAGAGTATCTGTCATCTAAGCATTAGCAGGCACTCTCAGAGTACTCCTGGCCTGACTGTTAATAGGAGTGATAATTATCTGCACTGTTTTCACGAACTGGGGAGGGGGACAGATACTGTTTTCATTTTAAAAGTTAACTACATTAAACACCAATATCACATGCCCAATCAAAGTGCAACTTTTTGGGAAAGAGTTGTGGAAAATGAAGAGTAATGTTAGAGCCCCTATAAAGGGGAATTCCTTGATATGTAATGATTATCATAATCATCATTGAAGGAACTGCATTTATTTTAGAAGGTATTTGTGTTGTTTTGTATAAGTGGCTACAATTTGATGAGCACAGAAGCCCATAAAATTTCTTCCATTGGTATAAGTGGTAATTTCATTTTTAAAAAGAGACAGAATACAGTCCATGAGCAGTTGTGTTCTGGTAGGGATGCCTAATGTCAATCAACCTCAATTAATCAGAAAATACAAATAGAGAGGGGAAGATTTAAATGTTCACACAAAAATATCATTTTTGCAGAATCTGCGGTCTTATAATACAGTAAAGCAGTTTCAAACTTTCTTGTAGCTGTGCCACTGTTAAGGCAAAAGAAATTTTACTTGGAAAAAATTATGCGTAATGAGATGAGAACAGAACCACTCTGATTAAGAGGCTGTAAGCAAGAACTGAACAGCATCTTCCTCCCACTTGACTCTTCTCCTATGGATAAGCCACACATCAATATAAAAACAACCTAAGAACAAAGCAACTGGAAGAGTCAGGTGGCCCTGAATTCAAATCTCAGTTCTTCCATTTCTTCCGTGTCTTTGGGTGGTAAAAATAGTATTAATACTAATATCAATAAACAATAACAGACCAATTGAACACTTGCTGAGTGCCAGGCACTATTTATTCTAAGTGCCTATTTGCATCAATTTAATCTTCACAATAATATGAGATAGATAGTATTATTACCATTATTTCATTTATGTAGAAACTATTGCTCAGAAGAATTAAGTAATTTGTCCAAAGACCCCACAGCCAGTAGCGAGTCACCGAGATTCAAACTCCAACAGTCTAACACTATGCACTACATTAATAACCACAAAAATTCTTAGCCTCTTTGGTCCAGTTTGGGTCAGCAAACCTGAAAATGAAGATAGCATAAAAAATCTTGAAGAAAAATGTCCTGAAGAGAACTCAATAATTATCATTCTTTTCATCAAGAATAGCATAGGGGGCTGTAGATTTAGCTCAGTGGTAGAGCCCTTGCCTAGCAGGCACAGGCCCTGAGTTCGATCCCCAGCACCACCCGCCAAAATACCTAAAAAAAGAATAGCATAGAATGCATGCTTTCCAGATACCAATAACCTCAGTGTTGAACTACCTGTCAGATAGCTCCTATCAGATGTCTGTATGGGCTAATTAAAACTCAGGAGACAGAAGCTACTAAGTCTGCAAAAAATAATTAGTGATTTGATATTGCAAAAGAATCTGCTAAACAAAGGCATATAATATAGAGAAAATAAAAATGAAGTTCAGTATGCAGCCAGATACTCAATGTCATCAGGGGCCCTAACCCAGAACAGGACATCCCAATACGTGGAGACCCTGGAAAGTAGGACACACTCTCAAGGGTGCTTCTACTCATGGAGAAACTAAGAGCCTAAGAGATGAGAGCTAGACTGTGTTACAGTGCCACCCATAGCATGATGAAGCTCTGAGACACAGATGACCTCCCTCACCCCAGGCTCTTACCCAGAACTATCCATGAGTCAGATCTCTTTCTGCAATGGGAAGGAAAAGCAAATGCCTATAAATGGGCAGTGTCAGGCAATCCTAGCTCTTCATGTGGTGCAGCCACTCAGCCCTCACCTTCTCGCCCCGTCTCCTCCAGGCACTGTTTGCACGATATGGAGCTCAGTCTTGACTAAGTACACCCTGCTTGCCAAGAAGGCCACTCTGAACTGTACCAGGTAGGGAAAGATGACCTAGGAGCTTTTGCAAAGATTTTCAGTAACAGACTTGTTATAACCAATACAACTTTCTGGTTCCCATCAAGGAATTTATCAGCTTCAAGAGTCAACTGGCAGTCATTTCCAACTAGCCACAATCTTGCTGGATCTTATCTAGAGAAAGTCTCCTACCAGTAAATGCAAACATTAAAACCAAACACTTGAGATGGATAAAAACCAACATTATATAAAGAACATTTCACATTAAGTGAACCAACACAAACCTGCCTCCTGTCTCCTAAACACACCGAAGACCACCTGGAAAAGTGAGTAGACACTGATTAGGTGGCAAAGCGCTCGATTTCAGGTTTCAGCTCTACTCTAATAAGCATGTGTGCTCTGAAAAATTTACAATAGGATCAATCTCATCGCACCAAAACTGCCTCGCAGCCAGGAGCCAAACTGTGATAGTGTTACATACATGCACATGGCACATCCACAATGTTTCAACAGAGACCCTGAAACTACCACACCAGATGTCAGAGTTCTACAAGTCTGTATGCTAAAAAAGGAGAGATGGCCTACACCATGAAACTATTTAAAAATAAGTCTAATAGAGTCTAATAAAGGGTTTTTCTTTATGCAAAAAAAAAATGGAAAATGAAAGAAGTCAGTTTCTGGAATGTGTAGGACGATATGTCAAGAATTGGCTCTCGCCAGCATACCTGCAATGATTCCATCCATCTGTTCCAGGGCGGCCTCCAGTGCGTGACTAGCGTCGGAAGCCATGGCTCCTCTTCCTGTTTAGTGTCTCCTTCTGTTACTGAAAATCCAAATACAGAAGAAAGAAAAAATTACAGAAGTGCCACGTCACGAACAGAAGACCACAAAACACTTTAAATCCATCAGTGTACAATGCACTTTCATGAAGAACCCTAGTGACCCACGTGTAGGGTCTGCCGTCTCTTGGCCTCTCCCCCTTGACATGAGGCTCTTTCTCCACAAATCCTCAGCGTGTGATTCTATTCACTCCTGTGATAAAAAGCCACCAGGGCTCTCCAGAGTCACCTGTGGCAGCAAGACACAGTGGTCACACCTCTTCATCCTAAAAGTCCCAGACTCCAGAAGCTACAGCCACCCTCGGGAGAGGCTCCACCGCCTTGCAGGTGCATCTGCCCATACCTGCAATGCTTTCTTTGCGTGGGTGAGACCCTGGTGGAGAGGCCTCGCCCGCCACCTTCAGTTCTCCAAGTGGGCCAACACATCCCACAGGCACAATGCCATGCAGGGAACACTGTGTGAGGAACACCTTGCTGGCCACCTGAGATGCAGTCTACCCAGCACCATTCAAAGCCCAGAGTCCCACCCTTTCAGGGCTGAGGAATGTCTCCAAACACACAGAGTACAACCACTTCCTAACGCTGGACTTCCCCTCTGAGGGCCCAGCGATGGCCCTAACTGCACGTCCCCAACCTGGGCCAACAGCTTCTATCTCTGGACAACTCAGTTCAACTGTCTTCTTGCCATCTCTTCTTATTTTTCTTGCTTCCAACCTCCTCCCTGGATAGAAAGGAAAGTCTTACAACAGAATTTGTAATCCTAAGACTTAGCTCACGTCTATAACTCCTGGAGCAGGAGTTGTCATTTGTTTGCTCATTCAGCAAAACCTACCAGTGTGCCCGACAGGCATCGGTACTTTGAAGAACAGAGGCCTGGCTCCCACACCCAAGCACACTTCAGGCCAAGGCACAAATGGTTCTAAGGGTCTCTGTTCACCTTCCCTGTGAGGTTGGATCTCTGGCGTGAAGAAAGGGGGCACCACACAGTAGTGGTTTTGAAGACGATGTGGATAAGGACTTCAGGACCACAAAGAGCAATGCTGGACTGTACCAGGCAGTTAAATTCACAGGCATTTGGGTCACAGCCTGAGTTCAGATCCAGCTCTGCCATGTACTGTGATCTCTGAGCCTCAGTTTCCTCAACCATAAAATGGGGTAACAGCATCTAACTCACAAGATTGATATCATGATTAATGAGTTATTAAAGTTTCATAGAGAGCACTTAACTACATTCTCTTGTACATAGTAAGTGCTCCATATATATTAGGTATTTTTGTTTTGTGCTTTTAAGGAAGGACATGAGCTCAGGATCTATTTTCGACAAGACATTTGAAATGAGATGGGTACAGAACAGCCCAGAGATGCCCAAGAGGCGGTTCACTTGGAGGCAGTGGACATGGCATGGAGGACAAGTCACTCTGAATGTGGAGGTGGTGAGGGCAGCGGCTCCCAGAGATTAAGGCCAAAGAGGTGCAGAAACAGCACGCATTCAGCTTCCCACGGGCCAGGATACACAAAAAGGTCTCAGAGAAAGGGGAGATAGCAGAAGCAGGGCAAAATCAGCAGATTCCTGCTTGGTCAGCCATAAAAGACCTTATAAAAGCTTGAAATATTTCCCTTCAAAAGCTTCCCACTGCTGTTGGGGAAAATTCCCAAATTTTCACTGTGATCTATGAGAAAGACACTGCAGTGTGGCTAGGCCAGCCTCAGAGTGGTCTCCCCAAGACTCCTCACGTGTCAAAAGTGCTGGTCTCCTGTCTGCTCCCCACACACTGCAACTTACACCCGCCATGCCCTCTGCCCCAAGCTCATTCCATGGCTCTCTGCACAGCCTATTATTCTAAACTTCCAGGTCTCAGCTCGCAAGTGCCTTCTCTAAACACCCCGTATCTAAAGCAGCCTTTTTGAGGCACAGTAATTCCAGAGTATCTTATCCACAGTTTTGTTTTCTTACTACCCGGCTGCCTTCCCCACAGAGGCAGGGAACCCTATCTGCCTTCTTCACCCCTATGCTCTCAGTGCCCAGTGGAGTGATTGGCACAAGGTAATGAGTAAATGCTCAGGAATAAACGGACAGATTTATGAAGCCAACATCTCCCGAATTCCGGATGTGCTGGGCACTGGGGAACATGGATAAATCAAATCCAGGCTCTGCCCCCACGGACCACACAGTCTAATGGAAAAGACTGAAGCACGAGCAAACAAATATGACACACTGTGAGGTATGCTGATAGAGGCACGCACAGTATGCAGTTTTCTTGAGTCTTGAAGTCTGTGCAGGAGCTTTCCCAGAAGATAAGGAGGAGGCTGCTATTGCAGGCAGAGGGGCTGGTACATAAAAGACAGGGAAGCATGTAAGGACAGGATGTAGTTGGCTAAGGTCAAAACAGTCGTCAAATTATACAAGAGCATCTAGCTGCTCAAGATGAGTCAAAACCTTTCACAGAATTCACATAAGCAGGACAAAGGCAACTAACAAGAATAGCTTTTGGAAGCACAAACACTACTGGGGTCTGGCTAACCATGCATAAAAAAATCAAGTGGCCTCAGATGGAAACATGATAAAGAATTTTAAAGAAAGACCTTATATTTCAGCAGACTGCGCCCACAGATAAGCTGTGGCTGGCCCCATCTGGGGCCTCAGTACAGGTGAAATTTGGAAGGGCAGTTAAGGGTGTCAGGCCCGAGGGCCCGTGATATGTTTGTTCTCCGCAACAGAAAGGCTTTAGGTGAAGAATACGGGCCCTCTGCCCAGTGATGAGTTTGTATTTGGCAAACAGCAAGCTGGGTGGACCCGTGGGAGCTGGCCTAAAGTGAAACATGAGTCAAAGATGCATCCCAGTCAGGATCCAGGAGGTGGGCCAGTGAGGTTGGGGAACCTGTTCCAGGCAAGGCTCATGAGTTCAGTTCTAGATCTGCTGGGTCTGAGGTGGCAGCAGGACAACTGGGTAAGAGTAGGTCCCTCCCAGCCTTATCACAGGGCCTCTACGAGGCATCAGTGGTGTTGGGTGTGGAAAGGCCAAGTAATGCCACAGGTGCAAGGCTTCCTGCCACCATCTGTGAACTCAGACAGTTCTACTGGATAAGGAAAGCTGCAAGGTCACTAATCAAGTTAGTTTTCTATTCTGCAGCTAATGGCCATTTTCTTCCCTCAGTGCTGTCTAGTTTAGACTTCCCATCAGCAAACAACACACTAGGGGGCAATCCCTGCCCTCAAGAAACTTGGGGCTTAAAAAAACCAAAAAACTGTTTCTTTTAATCTTACACTTTTTATACCAAATGTGTAGGTTTTTTCTAATGTCAAGCAAGTCTTCAATTCTCTGTGGACTCCAACTGGTGTGCCACAATTTAATTCAATCGACACTATCTACTTGGAAATAGCATCAGATCCTATAAGTTGAGGGTTCAGTCCCACAAGAATGCCCCCACTGCAGCTGTCCGTTGAAAGTCTGAGCTTCTCTTCTGCCTGGGTATAAATCAGGTTTCTTACAACCTCATCCTCAAATTTGATAAACTGCAGAACTCAGGGACACATTTTACTTATGTTTACTAGTTTAGTATAAAGGGTACAACTCAGAGATGGCAAAATCGAAAAGATGCACAGGGCCAGTACAGGGGAAGTGGAGGATGTGTAGGGGCTTCCATGCCTTCTCTGGAGGCACCACCTTCCTGGAAATCCACCAAACTCCCTCCTGTAGGAGTTTTTATGAAGATTCCATTACATAGGCACAATTGGTTAAATCACTGGTCATTCGATCTTTGGTCACTGAACAGTTTCTACTCTCTTTCTTTTCCCAAAGGTGGAAAAGAAGGGTCAGCGGTGGGGCTGACAGTGCCAAGCCTCTAATCACATGATTGTTTCCTCTGATAACCAGCCCCATCCTCTACAAGTCGTCTCAGCAGCATAAATTCAAGTATGACTGAAAAAGGTTTATTATGAATAACAAACTTGCTTCTCTCAGCTCTATCTAATAGGTTTAGGAGCTCTGTGCAACTGGGAAAAGACCAAATGTATCATTTCTTACTAGAACATATCACAAGTCTCAGAGCAAATGTGTCATCTGACAACAGGCAGTATGTTCTGTGTCTTCCTTGCCTATTCATCCCTACAGGAACAGAGCATCTTTCTCAGGATCCAGGTTCCTCAGAGATATGGGGCATATTTATACACAGCTCTAGAAGCAATATTCCCAGAGGCTTCCTGGAGAGAAGTAAGGTGAAGGAGTCAGAGAGCAACCAAAAGAGGTACCAACAACCCCAAGGGGCCAGGAAAGAGAGCTGGAATTTAGGTCAAAATGCAAAGGGACAGGGCTGGGGATTTAGCTCAGTGGTAAGAGTGCTTGCCTTGCCAGCACAAGGCCCTCAGTTTGACCCCCAGCACCAAAAAAAAAAAAAAAATGCAAAGGGACAAATACAAATCAGGGTGATCTCTAAGCAGACAGTGGGACGTGAGACTTAACTCATTCTCCCTATCAATGAGAGGGAAGCTATAGTAGCCACCCCAGGGCCTGACATAGCACGGACAACAGAAGAATCAACAGTGTGCCATGGGGACTCTAAGGAGGGGCACCAACCAGCCCAGGAAGAAGAGGAGCAGGTGCACAGAAGGACCATCCTCTTAACATGCTCAGTACAGTGACAGCTGTCATGGTGGACAACAGCAGGGATCATTTTCTCTGAGCACTTAACACAGCTCTGTATTTGGCCCTGGTGAGCAGTCACGCTTCTGATACCAAGAAATGGACTCATCCTGAGCTACAAAGATAAATCAGAAGATGTTGTTTAAGAAAAGATGTGATCTATTTGCTATCATCCTTCCCTGCACTCACAGGCCTCTGTGGACAATGTCATCCTATCTACGATAATGACTGAGCCTGCAGCTCCTGCTAATACAAGACTTTATCCTCCTGTTTGCTACCAGTCAGGAAAATGATCCCGCAGCCATATAACTGGCCAATGAGGAAGGAGCAGACATGTCTCACAACAGCAATGTGTGACGATGGATGGCACAGCTGGATGAATTGTACCAACAAAGGCCAATTCAGCACCGTGAAGTTGATCAGGGTGCAGGATTTGTATGTGTTCTAAAATTTAAAAAGTGAACCACAGCTGGTCATCCATCATCTGGTATTCACTGAGGCAAACAGTGATTTAGACGCTGTATTAACTGCTTTCATGTTTAGCAAAAAGTAGGCTGGAATACACACCCAGGGCAAGAAAACCTTACTTATCCCACCACACTGAATTGCAAACTTCATTCCATTTTCTAAACTATTTTCTCTTAATGGAAGTGGTTAGGGTTAAGACTGTTGCTTGGGGCAGGCTCACACACCCTCATTGGAAGAACAAATTGAGAACCGAGCTAGGAGTTCCTGACACCCCTGCCCCTTCACATTCCCCTGTGCCTCGGAAGCACCTGAGCCAGTGCTGGGACCTGACTCCTCAGCAGCTGCATCCAGCAGCCCTACAGAAAAGGCAAGGCCTGTGGAGGGACCCTCGGCCCAGAACCTGTTGCTGCCACAGGACAGGGATTCATCTCATACTTCCCCTTTTCCAAATGCCCAACAGATGATAAAAACCACTACGATAGCATAAGTCCTTCCCCTTATAATTTGCGGGCCTCCTGTAAACTACAGCTGCTCCTAAATGGTTATTTTAAGAAACCCTTTTTGCTATCTGTAAGCTTGGGAGACAGCCTCTAAAAAGGATGTAAGAGACTTGTCTCTTTGGGATGCCATTTGTGTGTCAAGAAGGAAAAGGGAAATGAAGGAAATTAATGGCAGTGACTAAACTGTCAATCACAACCTGTATCAACCAAGAACATAAGTTGTATAGCCAGACAGACTTGAGTTAAAACCTGGGCTCTGCTAGGGCTCAAACTCAGAGCCTCACAGAGAGTAGGCAAGTTCTCTATCACTGGGCTATACACACCCCGCCCCCCAGCTCTGTTTGTTTGTTTGTTGGAAGTTTCCTTTTGGTTTGGGGGGAGTTTTTTTGATATGGGCTCTCACTAAGATTTCCAGGCTAGCCTCAAACTTGTGATCTTCCAGCCTCAGCCTCTCGAGTAGATGGGATTGCAAGCATGCACCACGATGCCTGCTATGGCTCTGGCTATTTACACAATTTATTTAACTTCTCTAAGCCTCAGTCATGTCATCTATAAAATCAGTATAGAGCCAATCTTATTTTTATGGGCATAAGTAAACAAGAGAGACCTCAGATTGAAACCAAACGTCTAATTAAGCTACCCACTAAAACAACAACAGAAGAATTTATTTTGAAAAACATAAACCACAAGTACACAAAGAATGTGATAGGAGGAGACATAAAGGAACAGCAGGGTGTAGCTATACAGCAAGCATAAAAGGGCAAGCCAGGCTAAAGTTCTGGGGGAGATGTCTTCAGTAATAGAAAGTTAGAACACTTGATGCATCTAAACATTTTACAAGATTACTATAATTGTAAGAATTTGTCTAATTCAATGAGAAAATAAAAAACAAGGCAAATAACAAAGAACACCACAGAAACCAAAATGTCAGCATAAACACACCCTAACAGTGAAACCACATGGGCAGAATAGGGAGGATGGAGCAGTACGTGTGGGTCGCAGGGGAACAAGTGGAAAGAGCCGAATTCTCGCTGAGGAACTCGTAAGTCAAGAGATAATGATAACCAAAAATACAAAAAGTCAGAGAACTTTTTTTTTAGAGAAACAGGTTCAAATAGTAAAAGAATTTTAAGAGTTGGGGGTAGTGGTGCACACCTATAATCTCAGCACTCGGGAGGATGAGGTAGGAGGATCTTGGGAGTTCAAGGCTATTCTGAACTACATGGCAGGACTATCTCAAAAACAAACAAAAAAAAAGGAATTAAAATTGTTACAGCTGGGGAAGAACAATGGGGGGTACATGGGTGGGGAGACATCTGTTTTTAAAAATCATGTACAATTATTTGATTCTTTAAATTCTGTGGCTACATAGTGGTGATAAAAATTAAAACAGTTGGGTCTGGGGAGGTAGCTCTTAAGTAGAACACCTGCCTGCATGTTCAGGGTCCTGAGTTTGATGCCCAATGTCTACGCACAAAAAAAATTAAATCTAAAATATTTTTAAAAGTTTTACAATCAATCAAAAACATTAAAAGATAACCTAGCACAACAACACACACTTGTAATACCAGCTACCTAGGAGGTGGAGGCAAAAGAATGGCAAGTTCAAAGCCAGCCTGGGTAACTCAGTAAGATCTTGTCTCAAAAAAAAAAACACAAAACAACCTGGGGATGTAGTTCAGTGCTCCCACGGTTTAAGCCCCAGGATTATGCACAAATACAAAAGAAAAAAAAAGGCACTAAAATAACACTTTGTGGTATGCCTGGCACAGTGCCAAAATTCAATTAAGATATTCTTGTCTCTTCTTTAGCTACTTTATATTGGCAGCTTTCTGCTAGCTACTTGCTAAAGGTTTATCCAACACTATCTCACTTAATCTGCACACACACACCAGTTAGGAATTACTCTATCGTAGATGAGAAAACAGATTAGGCAACTTGCCTAAGAACGCACACCCTTCTTCCTGTTCTTCTATTTGTCTGACATAGGAACCCATTGAAGGGTTTTAAGCACATAGTGACATGATCTGACTTACCTTTTAAAAAGATTACTCTGGCCAGAGATGATGGTGCACACCTGTAGTCCCAGCACTCAGGAGGCCGAGGCAGGAGAATCACCCAGAGTTCAAGGCCAGTCTGGGCTACATAGCGAGCTCAAGGACAGCCTGAACTACGCAGTGGGACCCTGTCTCAAAAAAACAACAAAAAAAAAAAATAAATTTTTAAAAATTAAAAATAAATAGAAAAATAAAAGGATTACTTTCCATGCTGCTTTAAAAAGACTGAACACAGGAAAGCCAAGCAAGAAATGAGGGTAGTCTGGACCAGAATGATGGTGGTGGACGTCTTAATTCCTGATCTAGGTTGAGGGCAAAGCCAGTAAGATTTAGTGAAAGACTGGACTTTGGTATGACAGAGGAAATCGAACGTAACTACAAGGTCTTTGCCCTGAGTCCCAGGAGGAACAGGATCAAGAATGAAGAACATGTGGGAGTAAAATCAGGACACGGGTTTTGAAGTGTCCGCTTCATGATGCCTAAGGACACCTAGGAAGATCTGCTGAGTAGCCATCTGGAAATAGAATGTGATGTTCAGAGAAGTCTGTGCTGGATGTACACACTTGGGAGCTGACCATCTTTCAAAGATGGTATTCAAAACAATTTCACGAAGTGATTTCAGAAGTAATACAGATTAAGGAAGAGTGCCCAGAACTCTAGAACACTCCACCTCCACCGTGGAGCCATCAGGGAGGAAGATCCAGCCCAGGAGATTGCAGAGAGGCCAAGAGAAACAAGAGTGGGGCCAGAGCCAGATGAAAGGTTTGGGAGGGAAGACGCAAAAGTGCCCCACGCTGCGGAGTAGACTAGAGAACATCTGCTCTTCTGACTCTTGCTAGTGGTGAACCTGTCTGCTTCGTCGGCCTCACCTGTCCCCTCTGCATTACCTCACTCCAGAGGACAGTAATAGGTGCTAAGTGGTGGCACCTTCCACTCACCATCAGACTTTGGTGTTTATCAAAATCTCCCAGAGAATTAACAAAGCACAGAGACCCAGCCTCATATAAGTAGAAGAAGCCCTGTCCTTTAAAGTTGATTGAACTCTCCAGGTCATCCTAATACTAACCACAGTGGAAGAACCCCACAACAGTCACCCTTCTGCTTAGAAAGTCTCAGGAGTTTTCAACCAATCAAGGCGTGGCAAGAATTCATGGCCGTTTATTGTGTGGACTCGACCTAGTAGACTGAAAATTTAACTACCATCATACTCCTTAGCAAACTTCTGCAACATCCCAACCAAACGCCTTATCATTAGTGAACCGACCCTTATTGTG
The DNA here is from genome assembly GCA_004026905.1 of Hystrix cristata. Classification (NCBI taxonomy): domain Eukaryota; kingdom Metazoa; phylum Chordata; class Mammalia; order Rodentia; family Hystricidae; genus Hystrix; species Hystrix cristata. The sequence goes on along the minus strand of PVJO010004412.1, from coordinate 86,972 downwards.
AGTCAACTGATGCCCCAATTGCTTTCTTGCTTTTAAGCCCATACCATGAGCTTGCCCTGCTACACTCCTGTCTTCCTCCAGACAATTCTTCCAGGGAACCAAGTTCTATCCTGCCATCTATATGCGATTCCCTCCTCCCTTCCATCCTGTAGGAAAGGGATGACAGCTGCTATGTATCGCCACGTCCCCTGCAGTCCTGCCATGTGTGGGGGCCACTGGAGGATCCCCTGTTCGGTAAGCCCCAGAGAAGTGTTTACAGTTGTACTGATAAACTGATTCATTGTCTGTGGGAAATAAAGCCTGCGAGACAGAGTGGGGCCTGGAGGGAGGTGTGGTGGCAGGTGTATGCCACGCCCACACCCAACACCCACCTCCCTCTCCATATCCTTACACATTTCCCTAAATGTTCCTCGCACCATCTGTGATGCCACCACAGTCGCCAAACTAGAAACCTGCGCGTCATTCCTGGCTCTTCCCTCTCTCACCCACATCCAGTGAGTCACCAAGCCTGGTAAGGTCTCCCTCCTCACCTCCGTGAGACCCGTGCGGTTGTCACTCCCATCAGAATGGCTGCACTGGCTTCCCAACTGGGCTTTCTGCCTCCAGCCTCACCCTTCTTCCAGAGCCTTCCTCCTCCCCGCTGTGCCAGGAGGAGGGTCCATTTCTCATATCTCATCCTGGCCCTTTTACAATACTTCACAAAGGGAGGCTGGGCACCCCCAGCAGCAGGCGAGGGCAGGCGAGGGCCCACAGGGTGGGGAAGAGTGTGGCTCTGTAGTCAGACTGCATTTGGAGTCACGTTCTTCCCTTCACTAGCTGTGCCCTTGACAAGTTCCTGAACATCACTCAGCCTCCTCTTCCCTATTAGAAGGTGCAGGTAGGGGAAAGCGCTGTGGGATTATAGAGACTCAGACCCAGGTGAGAGTTTACAGCAAAGCAGCTGTAATTCTCCAAGCTGAACCTGGCTCCCACCCCTAGCAACAGCCAGGCTACTGTCGACAGCCTGTTCCTGCTCCTGGGGCTCCCTCAGCATGTACTGTTTCAGCCCAAGACCTCACTCCCCTGTTTAGCTCCCACTCCTCTTTCAAGGCCCAATTCTGGTATCATCCTCCCCAGCGACCCTCCTATCCTCCCCACCCCACTCCTCTCTCCAGTCCTACAGCAGAGTCCTCCGTGTCTCTGACTCAGGATCAGGCTCATGCATGCTGAAGGAAAGAACAGAACCAAACAGCTGCCTGAGGGAGGCAGCTAGAGGCTGACTAGAGGCAAAATTCCTCTCCATCTCTCAGCCTGTGAAGCAAGTCATCTGCCTCCAAAATACACTGGTGATATAGGCACAGGTATGACAATCCCATTCCAAAGGGTGAAAGGGAAGGAGGAAAGAGCTCGTGGGTCTGCACAGGAGAGGTGCCCAAGGGTGGCAAGCCGAGTCATCCCACCTTCTGCCAGGGGCCACAGTCTGCACCTGGAGCCCTACGGCCTGAATCCTGAGCTCGGTGCCAAGGATGAAGCCTGAGGGTGAAGAGGAGCACAGCAGGCCTGGCCTGAGAAGCCAGCCCCTCAGGCAGAGCCACAGACACTGACTTCGGGTCGTGACCCCAGGGCAGGGCCGTAGGTCAGAGGATCCAGACACAGAGCTGTCCTCTCAGGATGGAGGAGTCAAGCCAGGACAGAGGGACTGGGATGGTGAGAAAGGTGCTATCAGAGTTACTGAGTGCCTTCAGTGAATATCTACGTCCAGTAAAAATGAAGAGGTGGAGTTTTGATTTCTTTTGTCAGTGAATAGCAGCAGTTTAAGTAGCCTAAGGAAAACTAAACAGGAGAAAACAAAAGAATGCCAGTGAACAAGCACGCTGCACTTGACCCACCTAATCACAGTATCAGAAGCTCCTAGTAACAAACATTGTTTAAAGCTTTATAGCACCAGAAACGCTTTTTCACTTGTTCGTGTTCCAACTCAGCATCCCACATCAGGCTGGTCTGATTAGTGAATCAGTTAACGGAAGCCTAGAGACCAAGATCCTTCATCAGACTGGCCAAAAAGGCCCTCAGCCTGGGTACAGGCTGGCCGTGCTGGGTCGTCGCTGGGTCGTCACAGGGTCTGGCGTGTATTTCTCTATTAGCATATTTTTCTTGCTGTACCAGGTGAGTTGTAGGCACTGAACATTCCCAGTCACTCCCTGCTGGGTAGGTTCCAAGAGAACACTAAAAACACATGCACTGCAGTGCAGCTCTACAGAACACGCTGCAATAGATTTCTTTTGCTTTCTGGACCTTCCATTTAATAGCCAGCCAACTCCCATCACATGCCCCTGCTCTACTACCAGCTCTTCTGGCATAGTCCAACCCAGATGCTGCTACTTAAGCGCTTATCCAAACCATTGCCCTAAATTAAACAAGGTTTCATGATCCCAAACAGCCTTTCCAACAAGTAGCAGCAGCAGGGTGCTCAGTCACACACCTGAACACCACTAAGAAGTCCAAAGAACCGCACGGGACACTGAGACCTCCCCTCCAGGTGCCAGGAAGCCAGATTCCAGCCGGTCTGGCCCGAAGTTTCAGGAGCGGGGGTGGGGGGGTGGGGGGTGTAACATCTTCCGGAAATGCCAAGCCACTTCAGAGAAACACAAGCCCAAGGCCCTGAGCATGGGACGCAGGAGCTGAGCCCAGTCCCCAGGGAACAGAGGGTCTGGCCAGGAAACAGGCGAGTGTGAGGTTCGGACAGTTCACACCCAAAGAGCACATCTGGCCTCTGGACTGGGGGAGCACTGGGAAGCTGAGGTTGTTCCCTTCATTATTTCTGCTTGGTATTTTCAAATACCTGCCTCATCTTCCTCTTTGTGTTCACACCTCCTATTTCTGCTCTTAACATTCCACCCCCTCCCCCAGCTGGTCCTTCTTCCCAGTACAAGAGCTAACTGTGGTAAAGAGGTCCCAACAACCCAGGTGACCAAAGCCCTGGCCCACCCAAGGCCTGCTGCCAGTAAATGGTTTGAGCAGATCTCAGAGGACAGACAGTGACGCATGCCAACAGGGAGAAGGATTTGGGGTGTGAGGGGGAAGACCGGAACATGTGCTTTTGGAAAGAGTGAGACGAGGACCCAAGTAGCTTCCAGGGGGCAGAGTATTACAAGCCCCACTCCCCCCACCCCACCCTGTATCAGCCTGCTCCTTCATACTGTCAGGCAAGTTTATCTGGGTCCTCTCAGGGTGGGGCCACTGCAGCCACTTACAGCACTGTCTTGGTTGGATTTTCTAGAACCAATGGTTGTAAGAGAGCAGATTTAATAGAGAACATTTACAGATTACAATATTCACCCACAAGCCAAATGCAGGAAGTGCTGAATGTCCATCTAGGCACTGGAGACCCAAAAGATCCAACTGAGGGCTGGGAGCACACAGCACTGTCCCATGTACGTCCATGTCTGCAAACGATGGCTGAAGAAATCTTCACCGGCACCAGGATACGATGCTCGCAGCAGAGATGACAACCAGAGCTCCCCGGAAGCAACAGCAGCCATCCTCGACGACAGCAAGGCCCCGAGCTCCTTCCTTGACGAGGTCAGCCAAGTTCCTTTCGGAAGAGCCAGCTGCAGCAGAGCTTCTCCTGGGAAACAGCCTGCCAACTAGCTACGGCTCCCACTCTGCCTTATGCTGCGTCAGCAACAACCCTCAGGTGGATCTCGTATGCCCAGCATCACACCAACTCAGTCCAGCTGGGCGTTCTGGCGCACGTTGACCACGTTAGGTCCACCACAAGCACTTGGGATGGAAGGGGCTGGAATGTTCCTTCTTACAGCCTCCAAGAGAAGGTCTGAGAAGTAAATGTGAGACTGTACCATAGAGGCTGAGATGTGAAGGACCAGGACACGACACAAGCACAAGTCACTCACTCCCTCTAAAAACTAGCTGGCCAGTCCCCAGACTCACTGCTCTTCACAATGCATCACAATGATGGCAAATTACTTGCGCCTGGGCAATTTCCACCTGCCGGCAAACACAGCCTGCTCTGAAGTTCACAGTGGGGCCCCTGCCCTCCTAAGAGAAGCAGCAGCCTCTATGGAAAGACTTTGCCCTCATTATCTCATTCATGAGGGATGTATTACAATTTTCAGCCCTGTTTTACAAAGACAAGCTCTGAGGCCAGAGAACAGGCAAGAGGTGAGCTGGGAGCAGCTTAGGAAGAGACTTTCACCTGCTCTCACCCCTTGAACCTGGACTGTGTCACTAGACAGTGCCACCACTGAAGGGAGCAGCTGGAAGCCACTTACTCTTCCCAGCAAAAATGTGGAAGGATGCAGGGAGCCTTGGGAAGGCGCCATCTCAGCAGAGCTCCCAGGGCTCTCTCGATTCCCTTCCCAGGTCTAAGCAAGTATTGCAGCTTGTCCTCTCCACTGCCCACAGCAGTATCCACCTATGCCCTCCCCATGCTTCTCTTCGGCTCCACTCTCCTTTTCCCCAGCCCCTCATTTTAGATAGGCCTCTTTGCCTTGCTCCCTGCAACCCAACTGTGATCAGCATGCAGGGTCCTCACCCAAACCTCTGGCTCACACTGCACTGCTCTTTGGTGCATTCTGCCTCTCTGGTCACCACTGACCCTCACTCTTCTCTGCCTGGGAAACCAGGGTCAGGTGTCTCTTCCTCCTTCTCCTAGACAGTCACACCCAAGACCTCTAATCTCATTTGTTTCCTTCCTGTTGGCTTCCCACTCAGCAAGTTCTTGTGCATCTTACTTCAGTGAGAAATGGAAGCCCTCGATTCCTCTTTCTCCTCTTCAAACCTCCCCTAATTCCTGTGGAAGAGCTGCCCCTCCTCCCTCTGGCCCACTCATCTATCATCCCCAAGGCCCATCCTCCTCGTTACACACCCTAAGTGGAACCTGCATCTCTCTCACTCTCCTGATTCTTCCTTTCAACCTACACAAGTAGTAAAGCCTCTGGTATCCTGAGACCCTCCCTGTGACCCTACAGCCGCAGTCATTACGTTGTTTTCTCCTTGGTGTCAGAGCCCAGCCGCTCACCTAGCAGTCCCTCTGACACCAGCTGTGGTAAGTGTGCAGGGTGCACTGATGCTGTCCTGTCGACTGAACTGTTCCCATTCTTATCTCCTGGAAAGGTGGCCAAGCTGGAGCTAAAAGCACAAGCCAGAGTCGGACTACCTGGCTGAGAACCCTGATTGTGATGCTTGCTATGCATAACCTCTGTGCCTCTGCTTCCATATCCATAAAATGGGAATAATACTGACCTGAAAGGGTGGCTCTGAAGATTAACTGAGTTAAAAAAGTACAGCAGCTTGGTATGGTGCACACATTTGTAGTCCCAGCACTCATGAAGGCTGACACAGGAAGACTGCAAGCTTGAGCCCATTCTGGGCAACATAGCAACTTAGCAAGGCACTGTCTTGAAAGAATTTTTTTTTTAAAGAGTTGGGGATATAGCTTGGTGCTAAGGTCCCAAGTTCAAGCCCCAGTTCAGAAAAAAAAAAAAAAAAGTAAATCACTTAGCAGTCTTGCAACATCAGCTAGTCTGTTTCCTCAGTGTCCCATCAGTGAGGAACTCATCTCTTTTGGCATTTGGGATGAAGTACTCCTGGGCTCCTCCTTGGACTGTGCACTCATCTGTGCCCTCGCCCCACCCCAGATAGCAGCCAGGTCTCCATGGGTCTCTGCAGAGACGCTCTGTCAGCCTTTGTTTAGTTATTCAGAACCTGGACACTGCAGGGCCTCCCTCTCCTGAGTAATACCTGGCCTCTCCCACAGCAGTCCAAGCTTACGAGTTAGCATCCAAATTAGTGCTGACCCCAAACTGCCCTGGACTCATGATGGCATGAATAATGGCTGCCATTTATTAAGCACTCTCTGTGCACTGGGGGTGGTGTTTATATGTATTTCATATCTCAGTATTCACAACTGTGATATCCAGGCTTCACAAGCAAGGAAACTGATGCTTGGAAAGGTTATTCAATTTGGCCAAATCACACATCCAGGAGCAGTAGAAATGCAATTCAAACCCAGGGAGTCTGACTCCAAGGTTACACTGCTAACCGCTATGCAACACTTCCTCACCAAAGCTGACAACTCCTACCTCATTCTGAGTCCCTGAGACTTCATCCCATAATGCCTTTTCATGCTGCCCCCAAAATAAATAAAAGTCCTTTCCCACATCACTGTCCATCAAAATTTACTTTTTAATGCCAGATAATTCTGTGTCCTCTATGACAGCATCCTCACCACTTCTGTCTAGATAAATCTCCACTGAGACCCGCAACATGCATTCACACCTTTATTTCCTTTTGGTTCATGTTGCCAAGGGAATAGCCAATGGGAGGATACCGACATCGTCTCTTTCCAGGACTCCCTCCCCCGGGGCAGTAAGTAACTGGTGGGAATGAGAGGAGCAACTGAGCCTGTAAAGCTCATCCTCCTCCTTCCCTTTCTCCCTAGAGCCACGTGATGAGGCAGGTGCCCGCCCCAGAATGAGCTGACACTCACATAAGGCCTCACTGGAGGTGGGTGTGTTAATCCAGCAAACACACACACGAGCCACATTCTGTGAGCACCTGTATTCACTACAAAATTGACATCTTGTTGTGACTCCTGGTCCCATTTTTCAATTGTTGACAATTTAAAGGACATTTTGGTGGTAGGAACAGTTGCTACAGCCCAAACCAAGCCAGGCTACTTTCAGTGAAGGACAAAGCAACAGTGATCATGGATGTGTTGGTCTGTCTGCCACACTAGTGACCAACACACCAGCTCTGAAGGTCAGAACACAATGGCTGGCTCGAAGGTGCCACCACAGCCAGGGTGACATGACTATATCCCACACAGTGCCCTCTGTCCGGGAGCTCAGCCCCCCACCAACCTGCAGCTGATGCTGTACTTCACTTTTCCATACAGGGCAACGCCAAGCAGGTCATCTGGGAGGGCAGACATTTGTGTTGCTGCTACTCGACAATGCCTGCAAAACTGAATTAGTTCACTGCTGTCTGGTTTGTAGATGAGCCTTATCAGGTGGGTCGGTATGAATTAAGCCCTCAGCAACACCACACGCATCCCAATGACTGGGTCATGAGCACGTCTGACCCTAGAAATCACCCTCCCACAAGTCGTCGCCTCCACCCTCTCCACACCGAAGCCCACTGCAGATGGACCCTTACCTGCTAACAGGCCCCTGCTGGCAACATGGCTTTTCAACCCCAGAAAACACCCTTTGGAAGAACTCTTCAGCCAGGCTTGGTAGCATACGCCTGTAATCATCTCAGCACTCAGGAGGTTGAGGCAGGATGACTGCCGAGAGTTCAAGTCCAGCTTGGACAACATTTTAAAAAGTAAAACCAAAACAAACGAAATCTTCATTTTCTTCCTTCCAGCAGCCAACACACACATATTCAATTTACCTCCAGGGAGGAACAAATGGACATGATGTCATTTTACTGCCTCACCCTGATCAGAAGCAGATTCAGAGAAATGCTTCAAATGCAACCTCAAATTGAAAACTTCCCCAAAACGTCATCTCAAAAAACCACCCTCAAAAAAAAAAAAAAAAAAGAAACATCAAGAGGTTATTGTCAAAGTTGGCTGATGGGTAAGAGGATTTATTATACTAGTCCCTCTATCTTAGTGTATGCTGGACTTTTTTTTTTTTTAATAAGATTAAAAAGAAAAACCCACTCAATAGAGCCCAGGGCTTTTTGGAGGGTGAGGAAGGCAGTGTACAAGATTCCACCTTTCCTTCCAGCTGAACTAAGATCTAAACCTAAATTCCTGATGACTCATCTGGGAGAAAGAGTTCTACAGTGACATTCAGACTCCCTGAACAGGTTCTAAAATCCAACCAAACTCTTCTCACCTGTCATCTCCCCATAGTCTGGAACATCATCACCTCTCAGATTGCAAAAGCTGCCCCTTCTGGATCCCACCGCTGGCTGAATCCCTCCTCCCGAATACAGGCAGGGCACGTTCCCCAGAGTTAGTACCTCACCCCACTCTGGCTCACCAGTGCCTGCAGCTCAGCCAAAGTCCTCCAGTATGGTCTGTTTTCCAGCTATACTTCTCAGCAAGCTGAGTCCCGGCCACACTGTACCACTTCCTCCCCTCCAAATCAGGAAGGCCTTCCTGTCTCTGTCTTCTCTGCTTCCTTCATCTGGATACACACTTCCAAATACCACCACTCTAAGACTTTATCCATATGCACTAGCTGCAGGAGGCCTTGTTTGACACCACTAACCTCAGTCCCTGAAGATGCTGGATGACTCAATTTTCTGCTCCTGTCTTACCTGGAACCCACCTTGTTTATATTACTTCTAAGAATAATAGCAACGCTATTTCTCAAAGTCTGAGGGCCCAGCAAAGAACTGGACACAGCTAGACACTCAGTGTGTGTTTATTTCAGCAGAGAGTGAAGGGAGCAGGGCATGTGACTTAGCCAGCATTTTGAAACAAGGGTTGCTGGTTGCCCATGACAGCCTCTCAAATCTCATACCTAAGGCCCCTCTCTTGCAGCCTGATATTCAGAGGCAAAGGCAACTCTACCATAGGGAAACCTGGCTGTACTTGGGCCTGGCATGTACAGGAGACAAATGATGAGTGCAATTATATTCCCAAAGGAAAAACAAGAGTAAAGGTTGTAGCTTCCCCTGACAAATGATAAAACCAGACCTTTCTCCTCATTCCATTATTTTAGAATGCTAAGCAACAAGAAAAAACATGTCTGAATTGGCATGTTTTCTCTATTATATTATTTAGGGCCTCATGCATAACTTTAGCCTGCAGCCAGCTACCTCCTACAAGCCTCTCTAGCTTCCCACAGGAGGTCAGGTCCCAGAAATTGGCAGACTTTAGATAAATACTAATTGAATTAATCAAAATTTATTCAGTATTTTGAACCTTCATTTCAACATTTGTTGAATAATTTAATTTTGGTTCAATGCAATGGTTCTTTTGGATTAAAAATACAAACCAATCTGAGTGCAGTGGCACACATCTGTAGTTCCAGCTAATTAGAAGGCGGAGGCTAGAGGATCTGGTCATTGGGACCCAGGAGTTTGAGAAGAGCCTAGGCAGCACCTCAAGACTCTGTCCCGAAAACAAATAAAAACACTAAAAGGAGACCAAGGAATTTCCTTGAAGTCCAGCCTGTGTGCTGTCTTCAACAGCCTAGCCTCTGTCAGAGGGGAAAGGCCGGGGTTAGAAGGTTAGCAGCTCTACCTTTGCTGGAGGGCGGAGCCACATGGGAGCTGGATGAAAACCCTGTGCAGAACCCGCTGTTCCCAGGGCTTAAGCTGCCAGTGTGCAGCTCCCCCCCCACCGCCCCCGAGTTTTCTAAGCTAAGTCTTTTCATGAGGGCATTCGCGTTTCCCCTACTGGCCAGGCTGCATCCACCTTGCTCTTCTGGTCCCCAGCATGGCAGGACCAGTAGTGAGTGTCTCTCTGTCCCTCACCATGACATTGAGCCTGTTCACTGAGCGTTAAGAAAACACCCTCTTATGGGTTAAATTGTGTCCCCCCAAACTGATATGTTGAACTCCTAACCTCAGAATGTGACCCTATTTGGAAAGAGGGTCTTCAAAGAATTAAATTGGGATGGGCCTTAATCCAATAAAACTGGTGTTATTAAAAGAGCTTAGGACACAGATAGGCACAGAGGAAAGACCACGTGAAAACACAGGGAGAAGACAGCCACTGTGAGCCAAAGAGAGAGGCCTCAGAAGAAATCAGCTCTGCCGACACCTTGATCTTGGACTTCAGGGCTCTGGAATTGTGAGAAAATAAGTTCCTGCTTTTTGAGCCTCCTCGTCTATGGTACTTTGTTTTGGCAGCCAAGGAGACCCAGACAGACTCTCATCTGATCTTAGACAGACAGCTGAGAAAAACTAAAAGCAGAAGGCGGCTTTTTCCCCAGAGCTGTTGGTTTTTGTTCTGATCCACTGCCGTTTCCTCCCTCTCAGTCCAATGGAGGTGTTTGCATCACATTCTCAGACTTTAAATGACATCCAGGCGAGGATAGTTCTTCACATATCTTTGTCTAGCTAGTGTTTTGTAAGTTAGTTCTCAGTTGAATCACCTGAGGACCAAGACCATGTAGTCAGGCCACACTCCAGGATTCTGAAAGGAGGAAATCCTAAGACCCCACAAAATGATCAGCTGTTCACCTGCATTCAAGGAGCCAGCCTTCTGTTCTTCAACCAATTCAACAACTCTAGTATATGATGTAGGTGGGAGGAAGAGGGAGGGCCAGTCTCCTAACCTCAGCTGACCAGTCACAAGACACTTGTTGCTCAGATTACTTCCCTCCCCCAGAGCTCTGAGGCCAGAGGATGACTGAGGGACTTTCCCAAGAAAAGTGACATACCACTTTCGCACACATGCTGCTGCAGACCAAGGACAAGCTCACTGGAGACTTACACTGCATGAGGCCCAAGCAGCCTTGCTCCAAGAATTGTTGGCTGGATCCCAGGTGAGTGGGAACCTCTAAAAATTTCCTGGCCCTTCTCTCCATTTTCTTTACCTCTCCCACCAAGCAGAGCTTTTATTGCCCCATAGAAGAGACCCAAATAGTCCCTCAGACTCAAAGGAAGAAGTGAAAGGTGTAGAGGTCTATATGCCTCAAAAGAGCCACAGGAGAGGTGGTAGCTCAGACACCCGTCCCCACAACCTGGCTCAACCCAGCCCTGAACCTTCTGAGGCTTCTTTCTTGCCAGTGAGTGGGGGTGTCTAACCTAAAGAATATGAGTTGCAGGTGCAGCAGTAAAAGTCCAGCTTTGTCTCAGTTCCTCCAGCTGCTGTAACAACACTGGTAGGTAACTTATGAACAACCCAAATTTATTTCTCACAGATTTGAAGGTTGGGAACTCCAAGATCCAGGCTCTGTAAGATTCAGTGTCGCATGAGGGCCCATGTTCTGATTCACAGATAGTACCTTATGCCTGTGTCCGCACAGAGTGCAAAGGGCTAGCTAGCTCTCTCAGACCTCTTTTACAACGGAACCAATCCCATTCATAAGGGCTCTGCTCTCATGACATAATCACCTTATAATTCCATCCATCACCTTGGAGGTCAGGATTTAAACATACGAAGTTTCAGAATTCATGAACACCCAAATCCTAGCAAGGTCAGACACACTTGGTTTTAAATCCTGGCTCTAGCACTTACGAAACAGATTAGTTTTTTGGGGTTTTTTTTAACATTGGGTAATATATATGAACCTCTCAGGCTATTATGTAATGGGGATTATACCAGCTTCACACAGAGCTGATCAGTACATAAAGAAAAAGGACAGAATAAACTTGCCACTTAGTGCCTGACCCAGTAAATATGCAACATCCCACCTTTCCTACTGCAGAGAGCAACATTCCCTAACCACACAGCCGCACAGGATGGACTTGACCTAGACTCCTCCCCATGGCCTAAATGTTGGGATTAGGGGAAATAATATACACTATTGACTCCAGTAGAGAAGTGGCCAGATCTCTTGGGGCCAGCCCCAACAAGGGCAGACCATGCAGGTCTAAGAACTCAAACATAGTTCACAACCTTGGGGATTTGGGGGTCTCCTTAACAGTACCTGGCAAAAAGACACCCAGGTCAGGGCCATTGGGCCTTCTAGAGCTCAAAGTTTCCTATAGATCATGTGCCCACTCTTAAAGCCCCTTTGTATTTCCTCAACCACTTCCCCAGAGTCTTACCAGGTAGCCCTGCTTCAGGACAGGGAATAAGCCAAGTCTATGACGCTCAGGGACCATTTAGGGGCAGAGACTCGGCAGAGACATCAGAGCTGAGAATATGGATTTGGGAAGCCCTAGAACAAGAGGCTAACAATGAAGCTGGGCTCTGTGGGGTCAAGGAAGGAAAGGACCAAGTCCTGACCACTTCTGTGGCTGGCTTTGGCCTTGGAGCAGTAGGTTCCTGGCCCATGCACTGGTTCTGAGCATGCCTAGATTGACCCCAGAGATGGCCTTGAGAGAAGACAACCATGTTGTATCATTGTCAAAGAGAGACCAGGCCCCAAAATTATTTTTCGTGGACACCACACTCACAGAGACACCTATAGCCAGATAGGCAGTCACACTATGAGTTACTAAGGGAAAGTTTCCACACACAGTGTTCAATAGTGATGTTATGAGATACTTTTCTCATTATAGGATCCTTCACATGAACACCATTCTTCATCCAATTGTCACTTGATTTAAAATTTCTTGTTTTAAAAATCAGTGATAGTGACACTTGATACTGGTTTTGTGACGCTGGAGTAATTCTTAATGGTCTTTGGAGTGTTTCTTATCAGCAGGGACAATGTGGAGGTAGATCTCTCTCCCCAGTGAGGTGTCCTGTTAATGTGAGATCCTAAGTCACTGCAGCCCAGACACCACCCTATCTCTTCTCTCTGCAAAGCCACTGTATCTTCCTAGGGATTGGTACGGCCTCCCCAGCTGGTCGTCTCAAGAGCTCAAAGCTGAGGGAAAGCTTCCTTTTAGAAAGCCTGAAGGGCCGGGCTTGGCAATAGAAGCAAAGTAAGTTTCCAGGCCAAAGCTGAGTTCTCAGTCCCAAGAGGAGGGCCACACTGGACAGAAGACTGGGTGCTAGGCAGACCTGCTCAGCAATAAGGACCAGCTGGTTCTACAGGGCACAGGATGATGTGAGCAGGCAGCGCTCCCCAACACCCACCTGCTTGGAGCCTGAACACGCCATCCATGGAAACAATGAGGTCCTTTCACCCAGGTATCCCGGCGCCCACTCCACACCCCTGCAAGGGAAGGATCTCAGCAAACACTTACTGAACCGCACTGGTCCATCCTCTCCACCTCCACAGTCCCTCCTGGCCCACTGCCCAGGTTTCCCTGATTCTCAACTCACTCTGGAGCCTCGCTCTTGCCAAATATCCTTCAAGGCTGACACCCTGGGGTCCCAAACAGGTGAGGCTGGTTCTAAATGACTTGTTAGTAATGATAAAATAGTTAAGGCTAACAGGCATTCTGGATAACTTAGAGAAGAATAGGGTTATCTAGCCCCCTTTTAATATACTTTCTTGACTAGGAATAAAAATAGAGGAATTCAGCTAAGAATTCACAAATTGCCTAAAGCAGTCAGGGATTAAAAGTTTCTATGATACTGTGAAAATTATGCACCAGCTTTATTATTTTAGAGATTTACCTCCTGCATATGTAGGTAAAGACATGAACTGGGGCTGGGAGGTGCTTCATGTCCCCAAGGATCTCTAGAAAGTTAATGTGGTCTGGCATGTGTTGACTGACCATCTTCCTGCCTCATCATGATTTAAAAAAAAAAAAAAAAGTCTTCCTTATAATGAACTCTGAAGAATCTGGTCCTAACCATGGTAGCAAGGCAGGTGGAAAGAACATGAGTTTGGGGTTAAGTAGACTAAGCATGAATGTAATTTCAGTACTCGCCAGCTATAGAACCTTGGGAAAGCCATGAATCTTATTGGAGTCTGTTAAATTTCTCCTGAGTTAAAGCCTCAAAAGGCTGCTGAGACATAAGTGAGTACAGACTCTGCCCAATGCCTGGGTCAGAGTTGGAACTTAATAAACGTAATGGCCAGTCTCTGGTGCCCTATCTAACCTCATTACTGCTCAGTGCTCGCCGAACCTGACCACTGGATTTTTTTTTTTTTCACATATGCCTCTTAATTTCCTTTCCCCATGACTTTGTGTGTGGCTGTTCCCCCTGCCAATTCCTTTCACCTCCATAGGGAAGGGCATCTCCAGTCTCTCTGTCTTTCCTCGGAGACACAACTCAAAGGCTGCCTGCTCAGCAAGCCCAATCTCTCCTTTCTTTAAGTTCTGACTGACTCTATTTTTGTTAGTGGTTATTATGGCTTGTTTTGAGTGAGGGGCACATTCCTTAAGTTCCACTCAGGGACGAGACATGTCTTATTCGTCTCCTGTTCCCACCACCACAGTTCTCAGAGAAGAGGATGGCTGGGAAAGGATTTAGTGACTGAAAAAATCAATGAGGCCACAAGCCTCCTAACTCCAGAGTACTCAGGAATTATGCTCTACTTTTGCTCCTAAAAGAGTGGGAGTTACCCCAGACCTAGCAGGCAGTTCTGATTCTGGGGCTGCCAGGCTCCCTCCCTGCCACCCAGACCAGGATATCCTACCCCTCAGACACCCACGTGGCTTAACCACAAAGCTCTCTGTCTTCCCATCCACTGCACCCCACCCAAAACCTCAGCATACTTGAAGAAGGCCCTGGTGCCCACAGCCCTTCCCCGCCTGCTCCTGGGGCTGGTTGCACTGTGGTCCAGGCTACAAGTCAGATTCCCCAGTGGTTTCATCAGTGTCCTTCTGAATCATTCCCTTCTATGCCCACCATTATCTACCGGATGCTGTGAGCCCAGTGCCTCGGACCACACAGCCCTCTTCACTTCTATACCTGCCTACCCTCCTGGATGTTGGGCACCCAGTGCCTGAGAGCACATGCTCTGATCCTCCAGGTGCCGGGATGCTATGTTCTCACAATCTTTTCTGGGTGGTCCATGGGACTGAAAGAGCCTTCACGCCCTAGGGAGGTGGTTAGGCCAAAGAAGGCAGCAGAGAATACAGACAGTACATCGCTTGCTGAGGCTCACAGCCCCGGAGTTTCAACCCACAGAGGCCTTTCCCCTTTCCGAGCCTTTCCCCACCCCCAACCCATCATGAAGTGAGATGTCCAGCCTGTGATTTGGGATTGGGGAGCTTCTACACAGATGCTCTTCCCCAGCCTCCCAGCCTCCCATCCGCACTCCACCTCATGTTTGCTTCAAGTCATCTCTGCTCAGAAGCCATCGATTACTCCCCATCATGACAGATAGAGTCCAGCTTCTCAGTTTGGCAATCTAACCCCCCACCCATAATCCCAACTTGTTCAACTTTTAACAAGGGGAGCAATCTAGCTAAGTTCTGTCATTATTTCTTGATCTGTTTGTTCAGTTACATAAGAGAAGTCCATGCCCTTTAACCCGTGACATTTGGTTGACCAGAGAGCCCTACATATTTTCCTCTTTCTTCATGCCTGCTCTAGCACTGTAGCAATAACTGGTTCTAACTCCTTAGGACCCAGTCCCAGCTAGCTGATTCACAAAGCTTATTCTACAAAATCCTGCAGTCTTTTTTAGCTACACATATAAATTTTCAGCACAACATGCCTCTCATGTTATTTCACTAATTCCTAGTCTGTATCACTTGAGCAATAAATACTCTTTTCAGGCACACTCCAATACATGCTCCAAGACAACTGTTGGTTCTAGAGATGGGCTTGAGTTATATGAAATTTTTTTGAATCATCTCATACTAAAATCTGTCTCCTCTTTAATTCCCTCAACCATCACTACTTGGACCCTCAACTCTGCCCTCTGAGCAATGCAGAACATAACTCCTATACCCACCTGAAAATAGCAGCTATATCCCTGTGTCTTCCTGTCTGTTCTTAGATCCTTCCAAAGCTTTGCAGCACCTGAGGTCCCTCTCCCACTTGTCTCCAGGTATGACCAGTCCTGGCCAATCAGGGAAAAGATCCCTTACCCAGGTCTAAACTTGGGATTTCTATAAATGGAGCCAGGCTAAGCCATTTTGTGTGGGCTTTCCACATGAACAGGTAGGACACACACAAATTGATTTTGGAAGCCTAAGGGCAGGACTTTGCACTTAGCTGCCACATCTCATTGAGCTGGTGTAGGCTCTGAGCTCTCTCTGTGGGCTGCCCCTGTCCTGTAACTTGGTGACCAGTCATCTGAAACCAGGCTACTACCTACCCTGCTGTGAATTTCTGCCTCCTGGGCTTTCTGCTTACCACCACCATGGCTGCCCTTTTGGTATCACACCTAGAAGGCCCAGAGAATATTACTGCCCTCTGAAATGTCAGGATAACCCTTCCAGATGATGTGAACCACTCCTTTTGACAAGCCTGCCCGAGAAGAGGAAAATAATAATGACAATACCACTTGAGTGTCTATGATGTGCCAAGCAGTGTCATCAACATGGACTGCATCATCCCGTTTAATCACAGTAGGTCTGTTACTGTTTAGCCATTAAACAAATGACTAATTTAAAGCTCAGAGAGGTAAAGAGACTTGCTCAAAGTAGTAACAGCAAGATGGAGGACTGTCTAACTCACAGCCCCCATTCTAGAGTTCCGAGGGTCCTGGTCAGGGAGGCCAAGGTCTAATGCCAGAGAAAACCTGCTACCTGCCAGGATGGAATGGGAGTGTGGGAGTCAGTTTCCTCCTCTCCAGAAGCAGGACAGTAATCCCACCCTGGGCATTGTGCAGCGCCTGTGCTGGGGTGCACTGAAAAACTAGACAGACACACAGGCTGTTGTTGCTGTTACCAGGTGAGTGGTGTTGCACTGAAGAACCAGATGTCTTGGCTGGTCTCGGGAAGAGCTTACATAATAAAAGTTTTTCATGACATCCAGTCAAGATTGGTGTCAGGGCCAAGAACTGTTCCTTCACTCTGGTAAAATGATGAAGAAGAACTGCCATTCCCACCAAAATCACATTCCAAGTTTTCTCCCATCCCCGTCTCAATCCACTCTCCACCATCCCCTCTTCCCCACGTGCCTGGCTGCTCACAGAATTTGGATTTTTAAACCCTGTTTATGAGTTTGATGCACACATCCCTGTGTGTCTGGGACAGTCCTATTTTCCCAGGGCCCATGTAGTTTAGCACCTAGCCGCCTCCTTTCACTCTCAAAAGCATCCATATGGACAACAAATCAAATCAAATCAAATACTCTGCAACCTTCAAAAATCTCTTTCCCAGGACTGGGGGTGTAGCTCAATAGTACAGCACTTGCCTAGCATGCACAAAGCCCTGGTTTGATTTCCAACACTGAAAAAGAAAATCGGTTTCCTTCCCACAAAATGGGAATAACATCCCTAACTCATGACACAAGTCCTTTATCAAAGCTTCCAACCTGAAGCCAGGCATGGTGCACGGCTATAATACCCACTCTCGGGAGGCTGAGGTTGGAGGATCACATGAGTGCTAGGCCAGCCTGGGCGATTTAGTGAGACCAAAATAAAAATAAGCAAATAAATAAGAAACTGGAAGTTCCACTCCCGCCCCCTCTCTGGAGAAAGTTTTCTGTAAGACTTGTCTACTCCTCTGGTGCCTTTATGAAGTGGTCTAGCATTGAGCCAGTTACTGATGCAAAACTCCTCTCATACTTAGGGGAAACAAGGCCTAGTGCATGAAGAGGGAACCTGGTGTCCTTGAGAGAAGTTGTCCTGGACAGAGGCAATGTTTCTTAGTTTGAGCTGTGGCTCTGCCCTTCTTTGTTCCATCAGTCCCTACAACATACCTCTTGGCTCCTACACCTCTCTCTCTGTCTCTCTCTGTACACACACACACACACACACACACACACACACACACACGGCTGTCAACCAAGGAGTTCTTTCTGGCAGGTTTCTCTAGATCCTTCTGACAGGAACAAGTTGAGGAAGTTTGCTAAGAAGATGTCTTGGCACAACCAATGCAGTCACAGGAGTGGCTCTTCAACTCAGAGTGGTCCCTGCCCAGCCTGAGAGGCTCAGCTGCATGTGACTGGTACATTCCAACCAGGCACACAAGTTGTGGTGGAACACATCTTTACACTGACTGTCCCACCAAACACCCTCCCAGCAATCAATAAGCACTGGCGGTCCCTAAACAGGCAGCAAAACGCTGGGATTTGTATCACTCCTCCCCTATTCTGTCCTCATCCCCAGAAAGAAACAAATACACCCCAAGCACAGTCTGCTGGGAATGCCACAGCAGCTGTAGGCCAGAGGAGAGGCCCTGTAGGTTCTACTCCCCATAGCTGCACCTGGGCCAGCTAATCTCTTCCTGGAGATTTGTTAATGGGTCCTCCACCCACCTACCTCTGCACAAGACATTTCTAAGCCTTGGTAACCCAATTCTCAAGTTTGCAATTTATGTCTGTACCTGTTACTTTACCAGGAGTTGTGTGTGTGTGCGTGTGTGTGTGTGTGCGCGCACGCACGTGTGTACATGTAACATCAGAACAAGATAAGGTAGAAATTGGCAAGACTCAGGTATATGGCTCAAAAAAGAGCTTGAAAGCCAGGTATGGGGGCACATGCTTGTAATCCCAGAACTCTGGGAGGCTGAGGCAGGAGAACTGCAAATTCAAAACCAGCCTGGGCACCTTAGTGAGACCCTGTCCTCAAATTAAAAAAAAAAAAAAAATTAAAAGGACTGGGGATGTAGCTTAACGTGAAGACCCTGACTTCAACCCCAGTACCACACACACACACACACACACACACACACACACACACACACACGGATTCCCTCAAAGTTGAATCCCCATATTCCATGAGTCTTGGGCAACTATCACATGTCAAGTGATAATCTAAATGTTCCCCATGCATTAGCCTAGCTCTGCCTTAGCAAATCGAAGAGACCACTGTGTTAGGGCCTGTGACAAAGGCAAGATTTCGTCCTGAAGGCTGGAGTCTGAGAAGCCTGGTTGGGCAGCGGGTACAGAAAGGAAGGATGAAGAAGGGAGGGAAACTCCAGCCTCAGGCGCTGAGTCTCCTGGCAGCAGTGCAGAGTTTAGATAAACCCACAACTGTGGTCCTCACTCAATCATCTGGATCTCTACTCGTGGCCCTACACAGGCCCTAGTGGGAGGAAGTCCTAATGGCTCCCTCTTACTCCCATCCTCATAACTTCTTATGAACTAGCAGAATGTGTCCCTACATTTGTTTGGGGCAGAAAGGGGTGTTTAGTAATGAAATACATCTTTCCATGGAATTGGTAAATTCATTGATGGTTCTAGTCCCAGAAAAATCCAATTAATACACATGAACATGTTGAATATAACAAGTATAAAAGTGAACATATTGAAAGTAACAAGTGTAAAAGTTCTGCCACCATAAAAGTACACCCTACCTCATCAACCCCACATATAGGACCTCATGAGCCTTCAGACCTCCACTGGCATTGGCTGCTAGCAGATACTCCTCTGAGTTGTGTGACACCAAATTTAGCTGTTCTACAGACTGAATTCACCCCAATCCGGTCTCATTTCCATTTTTCACTGCCCAGTGGAATCTCTACCAGGACCAGCTGGTAGCTTCCTGTGGCCAAACCCATTGTGCTGCAGACAACAGAGCCAGAGGCCAGGAAGCCTGAGTTTGCCACCAAGAGCTGAGAGAACTTGGGCGGGATGTTTGGGCTTCACCATCCTTTTGGGCAAAAACATAAAGGGGGATGGCACATAGAGAGTAAGCAAGAAACTACCCAAAGCTCCCTTCTGATTCCAAAAGGAATCAATGCCCTTCTTTTCCCTCTCCCATTCCAAGAAGCTCTTCCATGCTCTCATACACTCACAATTGCCTCATTCTTCTCCAGCAAACTAGTGCAAAATATCAATGCCCAATTTGACTCTTTTCTGTCTCCCTCAAATCTAATCAGTCACCAAATTCTGCTGGATTCTTTAGCAAGCTCATTTCCCTCTGTTCCCTCCTCTCTGTTACTGCTGCCATTGCTTTAAGTTCCACTCTACCTCCACCGGTAATTCCAACAGCATGTTCTCACAAGAAATCCATTTCTGTCCCTCCAGACTGCCCTCTGCAGCCCAGAATCCCCCTGGAAACATGGCTTTTATTATGGCCTTTCCATACTCAAAAAACTTGAATGTCATCAGAATAAAATTTAAATTCTTTAGCTCCAGCTTTCAGAGGTTCCCATACCGCTCCCCAGACTGAGACTCCAGCCTGTCCTCTCCCAGTGTCCCCACCCCACTCCGAGGCCCTCGTCAAGTGTGCCCACTCCTCTTCAGGGCTGACCTTCCTCCCAGTCTTTGAGCTTCAGCTCCTATTCATTCTCTCACCTCCCACGCAAAATAACCCATCCCTTTCCCTCTTTACTGAGCTAAATATCCAAAGCCAACCATCTCTGAGCCACATCGACCACAAATTCTTCCTGAATATCTATCTGCAAAGTGTAGGGCAGGAACAAGAGCTGATGCAGTCCTAAAGCAGCTCAGAGTCTGGAGAGGGACGCACAAATAAAGTCACCGAGCAGAACAACAGACATCTGCATTTGTGATCCGTATATATGAGAAGAATAAAAAAGACTTGAGGGTGACCAGGTTTCAAGAGTTTGATATATATCCTGAAGGATTAATAAGAGTTTGTCCATCTTGTGGTAAGGACCTAGCATGTATTTCTGGGAAGTAGAAGTGGTATGTGCAAAGGCAGAGTGGATCAAAAACACGGAAACTGTTGAGGTCTTCAGTTTGGGAAACAGTGAAGATGGAGAGCAAAATTAGGGCCAGCTTCTACACAGCCTGGAAGATCCTACAAATATTCAATACTCAGCAATATGGAACTTTTTAGAAACCAAATGCCAAACTGCAACCCAAAACCCACTAATTTATCACAAAGTGCCAACACTGCAATTAAACCTGAATGCTGAGGTTTTAGTTTAGAAAACCCAACTTATACATTAACATCTTTTGTCTTAAAATAACATGCATGCCATAGATTAGCCACTGCTGCTCCACCCTATCAGGGAGGCAATCCTACCCCATCTGTGCCTACTGATATGTTAGAGAGGCCAAGATTACCACGCATTGTGGAATGGGGTGATGAAGAGCATTGTGCACAAGTTGTGCTCAGCTACAAGTGTACAAATATGCGTATATATGAATGTGACAGAGACAGAGAGGAGAGGAAAGCAAGGATTGCCCAGAAGCACCAAACCAATAACTTAAGGCCATCAGAAATTGTCAGTTTGCTGAAGATAAAGCTCAGAGTAGGTAGCCCCTGGGAACTTCAGAGGCTTCGAAGAGATCTGGGCCTAAAGCTCGATAGATTGTTCCAGGACAGAATCTCCTAGATGTGTGGAGGTAAGACTGGGCCTTGGGAAACCCACAAGTTCTAAAGGATCTTGCTTTAAGAGTGTATAATGGCAAGGCGGTGCTGCCCAGCTACTCTGGAGGCTAAGGCAAGAGGGCTGCAAGTTTGAGCCCAGCCTAAGCAATCTGACAAGATCCTGCCTCAAAATAAAAAACAAAAAGAGCTAGAGATGTAGCTCAGTGCCAAGGACCTGAGTTCAATCCCCAGTACCACCAAAATAAAAAAGGTCTAAATGCGATCAGGAGGGATATAGCTCACCTTTCACCTTTCCTAGGTTCTGTGAAAAAAGAGTAACGTAGGTGCCATCAAGTACTGAAACAAAAAAATGATACTAGGATAGGCAAAAGCCAAGGAAAGTGGAACTCTCTTGAGGAAGGAGGAAGCAGGAAAATAGTGACTCAGGAAATACAAAGCTGCCAAGAGTTTCAGACTAGGTGTGCCCAAACCAAGTAGCAATGACCAAGTATCACATCTCAAATGGGGGTGCACGATCTGCGGAACTTAATAAATGTTTAAATACCTCATCTGTTGTGTTTAACTCTTCCGTCTCATATTTTCCATTAGGGGATCCACCAGAGGATTTTAAGCAGGAGAGCATCACAGAGAGATTTGTATTTCAGGGGGGAAAAAGCTAATGGTCACTTTTTAAAATCTTCCAAACACTAACAGCGAAAGAGTACACCATTCCCCATGTCCAAAGCCAAGTTCTCCCAAAATTGTTTCTCCTTCTTTACTATCCTGCCCAATCAGTCTACAGTAGACTGCCTGAGACTGACATCTCCCTTTCCTTAGCCCTCTGTCCTACAGATTCTATCTCTCCAGGGTCTCTTTGACACCCACAATAAAGCCTCACCTACCATTTTTACCCTAACCCGCCTTCCAGTCTCCTAACTGGCCTCCTGAGTCTTTGGTTCCTTTGGTCACTGCTTCACAAGCACCGCTGTTTTCATCTGGCAGTTGGAAGAACCACCTGGGGGAACACTGTAAAAACATCCCAGATCTACTAAATCTGAATAGATTGTAAACTCCCTGAGCAATTCTTAAGCTTAGCAAATTTGCAAACTCACTCTAAATTCTTGCCACAAGATAGCAAAGTGATAAGGCACCTCGCCTCCAAAGTGGAAGTGCAGAAAGCATTTGAACCCAAACCTCGGGTGACTTGGGCTTGTTAAAGTTTGAGAAGCTCTGCTCTATCCAGTATTGAACCATCCAGTCCACAAATACTTACTGGATCTTCTGTCAGGCAGAGAATTGGGAGAGTCAAAGTCTCTTTGAGAAGCCCACAGACTCGTAAGTCAGTCTCTTGCTTACAAACCCATAGTAACTCCCATTCCTCATACCATCCTCTCAGACAAAACCCGCACTTCCGCCCCAGTCCTTTATGACCAGCTGGGACCATGTTCTGTCCTAGTCACCAGCTCTGTTGTCCATCACCCACCATAGGAGCCAAGTTGGACGACTGGCCACTTCCCAAGGCTAGTCTGAGCCTACCTGTCTGTACAGCTCCCACAGCCCAGGTCACCTTGCCCACCACCACTCAGTGACGCCTAGGAGAAATCCTTTGAGGCCAGCACATACATCACCCCTTTTCAAAACTATCCCAAATTCTTCCTGCTCAGAGGAAAGACAGGAATTTCCACAACTTTATTCCTACCCCCTTGTCATTTATATCAATCCACTTAGTCTTAAAGTTATAGTGCATTTGCCTTAGCTACCCCAGTGGAGAAGAGACCATTGACATACTCTCTCTTGGTAGCCAATAAATTAGTGACCGGCACATCGCCAGATCTCCAAGTAATAACACTAATAATAACTAAAATGTTATATAAAGGCTGAGATGTAACTCAGTGGTAGAGTCCTTGCCTAGCATCTGTAAGGCCCTGCAACCAGCGCCACAGCAGCAACAAAAAGTTAAATAAAATCCCACACGGATGCAGTAGTGAAAGACTCACCAGTTTCCCTTATCTCCCCAAAATACTTCAAATACGAATGTAAGTAGAACACAAATGAGCTCTTGTAAGCCCACGAGAGAATTAACTTCTAAATCAAATATTTAGTGTTGTCCTCACAACAATCCGACACTGAATTATACCTATGAGTATACCAATATGAATATATTAATATATGAATTTATGACTGTACCAGGAATAATCAAAGTCTGAAAATGATTTATGTGTATAACCAACTACCTTTCTGTTAACTTCACAATAAACACCCTAAAATTTGTAAACGCATCAGTTTTGTATTATAACCAATTAAGGAAGGATGGAGGAAAGGCAGAGATGAAGAGAAAGAAAGTAGATCAAACCATGAAAAGGGAAACAGATCTATGCCAAATATCCAGACGCTGTAAGTTGGACTTGCACTACATAGAAAGCCTATTTCAGTCCTCCCAAACCTTGGAACCTCTGGTCTTTAAATATATAATCTTATTTTCATCAAAGAAAAAACAGCCTGTCTGGAGTCAGTAGCGTAGGGGGACCCACTTCTAAACAGGACCATCCCCGTCCCACCGTCAGGGACTCAGCAGCCCGACCTTTTGCAAAATATGTTGCGTTTTTGCATTGAACAGTATGAGACGCGCACACTGTGAAGCAGAGATTTGCCTGAGCGGAGTCCTAAAGCTCCCACGCACCTCGGGCTCTGTAGTGTCCGCTGCTCCCGGAGTGGAGCTGGCCCAAACCCACGCAGAACTCGGGCGCGTTAGCCCGCGGGCGTCACCACGGCCGCCCCGGTACCTGCAGGGCGCGGGCTGTCCGCCGGCCCCGGCGAGTCAGGAGGGCAGACTGGGAGCTAGTCCGCAGGAGTCACCGACCCTTCTCCTAGTCTCCTGACCAGGGAAGGGGGTGAGTCCCCGACCGCGCGCCCGGGCCCAGCTCCCGGACCCAAGAGACGCCGACTGAGCCCCGGGAGCCGTGCGGCTCTTGGATCGGGGTCTCGGTCCCCCACGCAACGCCCCGTCGGGGCGCCCCGTCAGGACCCTGGCGAGTCCGGGGGCGCCGGGGAAGCCCACTGACCTGGACGGGGCCGCGGCTGCGGTCCGGCCGGCTCAGGTGTGCGGGCCGCTCGCGTGTCCCTCCCACCTCCGACCCGGGGCGCGGAGCAGGTCGGCCACAGGTCGCCCGCCACCGACCAACTGCCGAGTGCCCGCGGAGCGACCGGCGGCAGCCGGCGCCGGCGCCCACGTGACGGGGGCGGGCACCCCGCCGGCGGCTCGCCCCTCTGTCACTCCTCCCCCTCGGGCGCCGCCGCGACGCTCGGGAACCGTCGCCGTCTCCGGGGCCCGCCTGGTCGGCCCCGCCCCGGGCCGCGCTCCGCAGGCCGCCCAAGCCCCGCCCCTCCCCTCAGGGCGGAGGGCCCGGGGCAGCCTCCCTCGCCCGGCTCCTCTGACGCAGGCAAGCTTGCGATAGAGCTGCGGAGAGGTGGAAGCACCTGCCACCCCTGGGGCGTCCGGATCTCCCCGCCAGAGTCCGGCGGAACTGAGTTTGGCCTCAGGCAGCCTCGTTTCTCCTCCCCGAGCTCTGCCCACCTTCACCCTTCCCCGCACACCCTGGTCGGCAAGCTTCCGGTCACCCGGGTCTGGGCGAGCTCGAACCCCGCGTTCCCGGGGTGAAAGTCCCTCTAGTGGTTGGCGGCGAGCGAAAGCTCTGGTGCCGGATCTTGTGACTAGCTGAGGACACGGAGCGCTTCTGTGCCCACCACCGCGGTCAGGTGCCATAGGCCTGGAAGAGCTTCAGCGCTGCCTGACCACAGGAAATCGAGTCTCCAATGGGGAGGGTCGCGCCCTGAAGACTGAGTCTAGCACCCACTTGCAGAGTGGCCAGAGGTCTTACGGCCCCCTGCTTGCCCTGCCTGGGCCTCCAAGGGATCTGCTGCTCCGCTCTGCACATTAAAATCGGCGTGTGCCTCCCATGGCGGCAGCACCGGAGACTCTCCCCAGCTCTGGCAGGAGTCAATACAGTCCTGGTCTGTTCTTCACGGGCTGCAGTGTTGGCCAACTCCACGGGACACATGTTTTTTCAAACCAAGTTTACTCTTCTAGTCTGAAATTACCAGTGTGCCCAGAGACTCGCTCATGTGAACAGAACATAAGCCACGCTGGCAAACAGGAGGCTTGTGGTCACTGCAGAAACCTGGCCCGCAGAAGACCAAGGCCAAAGCCTGCCAAGGGAGGCCGGGCCCGCAGAGTTGTGTTACAGCAGGACACCCTCTAGTTCACTTTCGCTTCTTAAAATAGCATCAGAGGCGTTTGCACAGGAAGCCTGCCTTTCACCCAAGTTCATGAGTGTTTCCAAACCCACACTATTGCCCCCAGGGGACCCACTGTCCTTCCCCAGCCCCCAGAAAATGCTAGCCTGTCCTTAGAAGTATACAATTACTTTTTAAAGTTTTAAGTAACGGGCTCTTAAGCTTATTTGCAGTTTGGCACCACTTTGGGGGAAAGGGCTTTAAAAATACTGTTGTCTTAGCCCCAAACTCCGAGGCTATGAGATATAACCTGGACATTAAGACTCTTAAAACTCCCCAAGTGATTTTGAGGGTGGAGGCAGGGTCTAGCTATGTAATCAGGCTGGCCTCCAACTCTCAGAAAGTCTCCTGCCTCAGCTTCCCAAGTGCTGAGATTACATCCGTGCATCCCCACACCCTGCTCCCATGTGATTATTATGTGCAACCAAATTTAATACTCATCCATGTAGTCTTGGAGACATCGCTCCTCTCTTAAGCCCAATAAGAGACCCCAGAGCTAAAAAGTTCACCTGAAAGAAACCCAAGGTGTTCCCGGTCCTGCATGCTGTCAAGCAAAGTAGCACATTAACGGGGGCTTCCTGGAGAAAATGTCTCTACCTAAAAGAATTCTAGCTGGTCTCAGTACCAGGATGAGCTGTTAAGGGGAGGCGTGTCCTGCAGAACTGTCCAATCCAAGCCTACACCACAGCACGTCACAGGCAAACTGTCCTCTTGCCTCCAAAGGAACTATATGTGCCAGACTTGCTCCCATTATAATTCCACTCTGTCCTGCATTGTGAGGCTGGACTTTCCTTGTATCTGTGAAACAGACAATGTGACCTTATCCATGGGGCAGATAATGGCCCTGGACCCATGGAATGGGAAATAGCACCATATTTATTTGTCCATACCTGCCTCAATTCACAAAGGATTTGGGCCCTCTATACCATTCTATTCCAATTGTGGGTAATTACACGGTATCTATAGGTGGTTATTTCCCATCTGCCAAGATCTACTAAAATACTACGGCAAAAAGTTCCCATCACTGCCTATGGTCAAAGCCAGAGTTTGGCAAAGACAGGGAAACAGCTGCACACGCAAAGCAAGCCCTCTCATGTGACCAACCTGAAAAGACGGAGGCCCCAGCACTGGACGCAGACCAGCACCACAGACTGCACGTGGGCCGCAAACCCAGCTGAACTGAATGCACGTGTGGGAAGCACTTTGCAGAAGGCCCTCTCCCAGGGCACATGCTGCCCTCTCGGCCGCACGGCACGCCTGCTGCTATCTGGCTTCCCTCCAGATCCCTGACTATTTACCAAGGTCTTCTGTGTGTTGGGGACTGTTCACAGCAAACTTCACACGAGCAGCACTTTTATACTGAGGGTATGTAGGCAAATATAGCCTGATGAGCTAATTTGCTTAGTGTCACTTTTATTGTGGTTAAAGCAAGAAGAAAGAAGCAGATGACAGCAAGACAAGATGAGGCTAGTGGTGGGGTCCTCACCCTTAGGCTGTTTTCTTAGAGGAAGGAGCTTTTGAAAGACCTAGAGGAGCAAGGTCTTGTGAAGACATGAAAAAATGGTTGAGGGGGGGACACCTATTAGTTTTAGGCTGAATTGCTGAACACACTGATTTATAAAAGACTGGATGAACAAAAATACATATTTGATGATTCTTTGAGCAACGGAAAGACTATAAGAATTGCAGTAATTTTTAGCTCTTTCATTTTGGAGTGGTGGTACTCTGAATAACTCACCTAAACTCTCCTCATCTCCAGAATGGCAATTGTGAAGACTTACATATTTCACAAGGCCTAGAAGAGAATTAAATGATGTGCAAACACTTTGTAACTAGAAAGTGGTATTGAAATGTTAACATTTTTATTATTACATCCATCTACCTTGGTAGAACAGCAAGGCTAGAGGAAATAAAGATTAAATGTCAATAAGAAATAGTACTTTTAGTTGGGCAGGGTAAAAGTTGAAAGAATATTATGAAGAGTGAAGAGACCGAGCAAAAGCCAGAGGAGAAAAAGCCGTTGCGTATCAGGAGGGGGCATACAATTTGAGCTGTTGGAAGAGGCCAGAGTTAAAGTCGATGCCGGACAACAGAAAACAAAAAGGTTGGGAGTAAGCTGGATCCAAATGTGGGAGGCCTTGACGGCCAAGAAGTTTGGATAAGTAATGGACTCACCCATTTTTAAAAACTGAAAATTCCCAAATGTTGGACCCTTCTAAGCTATTGGAAGACACCTAAGGCAGTGACGTCTGGGAAAGGTGCATAAGTCTTCCCACTCCTAGATCCTACTCCTGCATGTGACTAGAGGGCACTGCTTATGAAGGGGCTCTGGCCTTGGTGTCCTGGAGAGCATCTGCCAAAGCCACATTGCTATCCCACCCAGCTGCAGTGCGTTACTTCAAAGGCAGCTTTCTCTTTGTCTGGAGTTTGTAAATGATCTGGTTTCCTTCGTTCCAGGCATAGAGCTGCTTATCTCTGGGGTTGTAATGGATCATGGAGTGACTTCTTGACCGCCTGGGAAAGAATAAGTTGGGCAGGTCCTCATCACTGATAGTGCCCAGTGGGTCATAGACACAAGTGATCCGATGAGGACCCTGGCCACTGGAGCTGTAGACCACATAGAGAACCCCACACAAGAGGAATGAGGCTTCGGCGTCCTGGCTTCTGCACGGAGTGTCCCATGAGTGCTCTACTCCCAGCGTGCCAGCGTCAATTTTCGTGAGAACCAGATGGCTTTGGATACCTGGCCCGGAGTGGATGGCCCAGAGCCCGTGCTCGTCTGCAGCCAGGTCGATGTACGTGAAGGGGGAACGCTGGTAGGCCAGCGCTCGACCCGCCCCTCCGAGGAGCAGCATTCGATCTTCCACAGTCCTCTTCTGCAGATTGTATTTGATTATCTCGTTAGAAGTCCCTTGATTGTGAAAATATAGAAAACCTTTGTGGAGGACTTGGCCTGACCCCTGCCAGGAAAGTGGAAGGAGTAACTTCCGGGGAGCTGGCTTGGTGGTGTCCTCCATGAATGCACGCATGTTTGCAAATTCCCAGATAGTTTTGTTTCTGGATCCAATTAAGAGATACACTTTGGGAGAGTCACTGCCAGCATCTTTCATCCAAGAGCCATCTGGGTACATAGTCTTCTTCACTATTTTCAGGGACTTTATACCCATCAGCATGTTGTCACAGCCTGGCCAAAGAGGAGAAAAAGGAGAGGTTATTGTGTAACCATGAGACATCTACTTTCTGGAAGACTCACGGAGCCTGGAAAATCCTCTCGGCACTAATACTGATGCAATTCAATTCAACCATGAAATGATGGTCCGTAAGTAAGAGTTATCCTCAGAAAATCCCAGGGCCAAAATGGAAGATAGGCATCCACTTCATTTTCTCCACATAAAGTACATTTAGATCATAGTAACAAGCCAGGTTCATTCTTTCGCCTTATTTTTCTTACTGATTGCTTTTTATCTGTACCGTTTAGAATAAAGTTAATACATATCAATCAATTGCAAGTTATGATGTGACTCGATGGATCAAAGAACAAATGAATGGGTCTTTGTTGAGAGAGTTTATGTCCCAAGAGCCAGTATTCAGGACATGAGCAGTTGTTTGCTACGTCAGAGACCTAGTCTCTTCCAGAGTACCTGGGACTGACACACAGCAACAATAGCACAGGTGTGAAGTCCCGTAGTTCAATTCCATTTACCAAGATCTTATTGGGTATCTATTGTGTATTAAACTTACGAGGCTCCCAAAACAGTGCTAAATATTGAGGGTAAAAAATATCAACCCTAAACCTTGAGAAGACCATCTTCTAGTGAAGGACTGTGGCTCTTAAAATTACTGCAACACTGTAAGAACTGCACTCACCACAAATTTATGAATGCATCTAGTCTTCAGATACTGAATATCCACAAAATGTGTGGTACTGGCTTAAGGTTGTCAGCTGGGATGCAATGATAAACTAGGCATGGTTCTTCCTTACTAGGTACATGATTAGCTAGAATGTAGGGCTTAGAGTAGAATTTTTACAAAAGGAGGACAGCGGAGGTGCCATTTGAGGTAGAGGAAGAATCTGCATTTAATTTGGGCCTTGAAAGATGAATGGAGTTGAACATTTAGAGGAACGAAAGAGAACATTCCAGATAGTTAACAAAACTGTTTTCAGGAATGCCTGCCAGGATTAGGTGAAGTAATACCTAATACATTTAAAACAGTAAAAGCTAAGTTCTTGATATTGCCTTGACCAGACCATAAGACCAAGGAATATACTGAAGCCAGGTCTATGGCTGGAATCTCGAGGGTGGGGCTAAGGAATTTCAACTTTATTTTGCAGGCAGGAAATACACTACTGAAACAGGAGTAAAACGGTGTAAGTCTGTTCTGCAGGTTAAGGTGGCAAGCTGTGTATGACAGACTGTGGGAAAAAGACTAAGATCAAGGAGACCAATTAAAAGGCTATTTCTTACAAATAACAACCAAAATAAAAGATAGGTAATAGGAAGTAGGGAGATAGATCTTTCAGGAATGGGAAGGAGATCAAGAGATGGAGGGAGGGTGGAAGGGGAGGGAAAGGGGATGAAAAAGGAATTAAGATGTGTTATGCATGCATACGAACTTCACACCAGGAATGTAAACATTATGTATTACAAAGATCTACTAATAAAAAAAAGTAAAAATAATAAGGCTATTTTGATATTATCCTTAATATTTGATAATAGAGAAATATATAGGCTTTATATTTCTAATAATCAAAACAGGATGGAAGAGGATGAAGTAAAAAGGAGGGGTTTACATTTTTCTAGCTTTGCCCTGCTAATTTCCACTACTATTCTCTCACCCTCACATAAAACTCTCCTTTGTATCACATGCTGTGGTACCTCATGCTTTGCGTCTCATGCTATCAGTTTCCCTTAGTCTAAATCACGGATTATCCTCCCGGACACAGTGCGACATGCACGGAGCACTTCCACTTCATGGAAACCTACTTTCAAACTATTTTACCAACTCCCTCCAATGGCTATTCTCCACCTCCGCCCCAGAACTGTTCTATATCAGAAATCTGCAACTCCAATATCCTTCCTCCTGCAACAATATTTTATCCTTCCATGTCCCACTCCTGGTTCTCATCGCCTCTCCTTTCGCGTTTCCTCATGCCTTCTAGTCTCTGGGCCTCTACCCTCTCCTAGGAAATCAGCCCTCTCTTGACCCCACTTCGTTTCCTATTCAGCCTAGACTATGATAAAGCTGTCTTACCAGCACTCCTGTTCCCTTAATCCTTAGTTATTTCACAGTATCCACCTCACAAATGTTTGTGGTCCTGGATCAGTTAAAACATCTGCCTCTGCCTCGGAGATATGAATGTTGGTAGTTTAAAAAAAAAAGAAAAACTCACAATGGTGCCACTATACACAAGGGGTCCTCAATCCCTGTTGAATGCTAAACACTACTGATCTCTCCATGGCCAGCCGTCCTGTTTTTTACAGAGTAACTATCTTGTATCTTTCTCTCTCTACCGCCTTAGATAATTTCCTCATTAACACCAAATGAACCTGTGAAAACTAAACACCGTTAGACACGATTCCTCTACTTCCTATCCCTCACTTACAGAACTTTCTTCAGTCGTCCTTAGCAATGCAACCCTCCCACACATCTTAGGACAAGCTGCGTCATTTCTCCCGTCCGAGACTAATGAACGCGTTCACCTGTGCGCTGATCTCCTTCTTTCCTGGCTTCTCCTAAACATACTCCATGAATTGTCTCCTTTCTATAAACTTTTTCTCCTTCATAAGTAGATCTTTAATCTTAGCTTGTAAGCATCTTGTTTATATTTTAAAAAAAGAAAGCAATTCTCCTTCAACTAGGTTACCTTTTCTAACTAATTTGCTATCATCCCATCATTTTTATAGTTAATTCCTCCTAAAGAACAGTCTACACTCTCTGTATTTCCTTTCTCATCTCCCATTCTTTCACTTCAGTATGATCCCACAGAAATGACTGTGCATAATGTTACAGGACCTCCTCGCTGAAAATTCAGATTGCCAGTTTATGTATATACTTTCCTTGATCTTTTTGAGATCACTTGATCTTATTGATCAGTTCCTCTTTCGAGATTTCATCTCCCTTGACTTGGTCACCACTGTTTCTGTGTGCACCTCCCATTTCTCCTTGGATGACTTGGACTACTATATTTCATAACCCCTGTTGTGGTTAGGCTGCATCCATCGGCTTGTGTTTGCTTAATGGGACCTGGAGGGATGTGGTATAATCCTTTTTTACCTGGCCCTTACACATACTATCTTCCAGATGACCTTAGGGTCTTGGAATTCTTGTGATGACAATGATCGGGAGGGATGTAAGTCCAGATGAGATTGGCTCTGTTGGTCATTTCAGGAAAAGTGGGTTATCAATTCTAATTTTGATCTTCTTGGTGGGACTGTCCTATGAGGCTGTTTGTTGTGAGGTGCGCAGTGTCATGGAGGTAGGGAGTGGAGGCCTTAAGAGGAGCCCGAGGAACCCCAGGGGTCTCCAGTAGCTTCCCCTCTCAGAGTACAGCTCTTGCCTTAAGCTCCGGAGCCACATGCAAGCTGCTCTCCTCTGCCTGTCTGACCTCGTCTCCTACAACCTCCTTGCCTTGTGCCTTCTGTTTCAGCTGCACTGGCTTCTGCTATTCCTCGGGTTGTACCAAGTATGGTCCTGCAGCAGGGCCTGGGCAGTATTCGTTCCCTCTGTTTAGAAACGTCCTCCCCCAGATACTTATGTGGCCCCTTTGCTCATCTTTTGCGTCTGCTCTCCAATGTTCCCTAGTCAGTAAGGCCTTTTCTCTCCACATTACTCTTCTCTAGTTTTTTGTAAGCCCCTTACTCCAGCTTGTCTCTAGTTCATTTTTCTCCATAGTGCCTTTTATCTTCTGATCTATTACTCATTTGTCTCTTAATATTGCTTGACTCTTCTCGATAGAATACAGAATCTACGAAAACTTGAACTTTGTTTTATCTGTTTCATTCATACAGCAGGGGCAAGGCTGTGTATGTCTTGCCCTTAGAATAGCATCTTGCCCCCCTCCCCAGCATGGTGGTGCACACCTCTAATCCCAGCACTCAGGAGGCTGAGGCAGAGGATCACTGCAATCGAGGTCAGCCTAGACTACATGGCGAGGACCTGTCTCAAAAAACCAAAAAGAAAAAAAAAAGCATCTCACACATGGTAGTTCAGGATTTGATAAATGAATGAAAGAACATTTCATTTCAACCACAATCTCACCCCAAAACTGCACCTGAATCCATGTTCTCTGCTGTCCTTCCTGCTTCTTTTACTTTGACAAGAGTGGCTCTTGTTCCCTTCACCTACTCAAGGACTTTTCACCTGAAATGATCTCCGCTCTCCTGCCTCAAGTTTCTCCCGCCTATGGGATCATTCCCTTCAATAAACAAGCAGACTGTAAAATCATCTGCTCTAGAAAAAATGTATAGCATTGCCCCATTTCTCTGTTCCACTTTGTAAGAAAGCTCCTTGAAAGAGGAGTTTCCTTGCCTCCACTTAGCTCATAAACTACCAGGCCTACTCCACAGCATCAGCTCCTGTCAAGGTCACCAGCAACCTTCTGTTGCCAAAGACAAGGGTCAGTTCTCAGTCTTCATCTTAACATCTCAACAGAATCTGATGATTTGCAAGGTGTAGAGTGAAACAGCCTCTATACCTTGAGGAAGGAGGTAACCTGTACTAGACAAGCACTCTACCAGGGAACCACATCCCAGCTCTTTTGTTTTGTTTTGTTTTGAGACAGGTTTCACTAAATTGCTCAGGTTGGAATCCTCCTGCCTCAGCCTCTGTAGTAGCTGGGATTACAGATATCACCACCATACCTAGTCCAAACTATTTCTTCTGTTGGGTCCAGGACACACATCCTCATGTTTGTCATCTTTCTGTTTTTTGGTTTTTGTTTTTTTTCCCCCTTGGCATTCACTTCCTTCTCATTGTCTACTTTTAAGTATTCTGTCCTCACGTCTCTTATTTTCTCAATCCACAATCATTTTCTAAGTTATCTCATGACTCTGAATACCACATAAATTCTAAATAATGATGATTTCTAAATTTGTATCTTCATCCCTATATAGATGTCTACTTAGTTCCTAATTCATTTATCCAGCTGCATATGCAATGTCTTCAAACTTAACCTGTTGGAAGCAGAACTCTTACTTTTATCCTCTCAACTCTTTCTCCCACTTCTCCCATTTTGGGAAGGAACTATCAACCAAATTTTCTTTTTGGGGGTGGTGGTGCTGGGGATCGAATTCAGGGATAAATCCCCAACTCCCACTTGAGCTAAATCCCCAGCCCCCAAATTTCTTACCTAGAAGTCATCCTTGATTTTCCCTCCATCCTTCACCATCGGCAAATCCTGATAGTAAAACTTAACTTTAAATTAGGACTTTACACTTAAATTGAAACATTCAAATATGTATTTCACTTTCTACTACTTCCTCTTCCCCCACATTTCATGAACCATCATTTCTTATCTAAACCACTATGAAAGAGTCCAATTTGTCCCCCTGATTTCACTCCTGCTTACCTAGAGTAAGTAGATTTTCTACAAAGCACTATGAGTGGTCTCCTTAAATCCTAAATGATATGACTGACCTCCCACACCCTTTCCCCCTCACACTCATCCTGTCTCTTATCCTGGCCTACATAACATGGCCCTTGCTGGTCACTGGGGCTTTATCCTCTTGCTTGAGGTCTTGTGATTACATTGGCTTTCTTTGTATTCTATGAGCATACCAAGTTTGTTTCTACCTGAGGCTCCAGCACTTGGAGTTCTTCTGCCCGGGACACTCTTTTCCTTGATCTTTCCACAGTGGCTTACAATGCACCTTTCATATTTTACTTTTAATATCATCTCCTTAAAGGGCTTCTTGTGACCACTCTAAAGATCGCCACTCTGAAGTTATCTACTATAACATCTTTCTTATTTTCCTGAGATCTCCTGTTACACTATTATTTCTATTTTTTTAATGAGTTCATGATCCATATCCTTATCTAGACCCCACAAAAAAAGGCCATAAACTCTTCATGTTTAGTATTGTACCCCATTGCCTAACTCAGTACCTTCAGGGTTCAATAAATGCCTGTTAAATGAATGGAGAAAAGAGTCTCATTTAAGCAGATATTTTTCTAGGGTCTAAATTGCAGTGCACATCCTGAATTCTGACCACAGGCTCATCTTAAGTAAACAATCATTTGTAAATTACTTTAAAGCTTTTAAGATATTTTCAAATCCATTATTTCATTTAAAAATATGACCCTAGGTTCTCCTGAAGCAAATACATGCCGGAAGTGAGGGTGAGGAGCACGCTCAGCTGGGGAGAGCCGAGTCCTAGGAAGTTGGTCCTTTCAGTGGCCACATCACCACCTGGTCCTTCCAGAGGCACCGAGGTCTTGCCTGGCCCACACGATGGCCACAGCTAGACTTGGGAGTGAGCTGTAGAAATCACTCATCATCAGTGGCCACCGTGTCCCCCTGCTGACATATGTCAACAGCATACAGGTTTGCTCTTTTGTAGCCTCTGGGTCAACATTGTCCTGTATGGTCTGGGCTATAAGAAAGCACCTGGGAAGCCTCATGCACTGCAGAAGCAGCTAACAGATGGAACCTGTACCACACTGAGGTACTGGGAGTTGCAGGCTGTATTGCAGAAGAGAAGCAATGAGCTGCCCTGTTTAGCAGGGCCCCATCTCTGCTTGGATCCTGCTCAGTCCCATCAGCTGACCCTATCAGCCGTGAAGGCTCCACTCTTCCCATATCCTGTGCTGGTCACAGAGGACGCATGAGTGAGGCTGTCGGAAGAAGCTACTCCCTGTTAAGGAACAAACACAAGGCAAGGGAAATTAACAAATGTCTAACAAATATATATAACATGCCTGGTGCTGCGCTAGGGACTTCGTCTTAAATTATATCATTCTTATGACAAACTTCAGTGGTAGATATTTTAATCCTCATTTCCAAGTGAAGAAAAATTCAGGCCTGTATAAGTTACTTGGAAAGATCACACAGCTATTAAGTGGTGGGGAACGTCCTCTGAGCTCAGTCTGAGCTGGGATGTGGGCCATGACATCTGCCAGCCTCAGGGACACAGTAGGGGGCATGTATGTGCAGGGTGGGAAGGGATGGAGAGCAGTGTGCCCTGTTGTGCCCAGAGGAAGACTGATGAGGGCAACAGACTCTCAAAGGTGACAGGACATCTTCAGTGACTACGTAGCCACTAGCCTCCCACTTGGGAGGAAGGCCAGCAAGCTTGCAGCCCCACTAGGGAGGATCTGTGTCTAAGAACAAGGCACAGTAATGTCTCACCTACAAAAAAAACATTTATTCAAAATACAGAAGAAATGGACATACACATTCTGCCTTCTCCTTCTATGTCACCTTGGTAGGACCCTTGGGGAAATAACAAGAGGGTGTTGCTATATGGTTTTGATTAAGAAAACACAGCTCTGGAGAAAAAGAAACAGAATTCCTCCTACATCCTCCTTCTGCTTCTACCCCTTCCTTTGTGGCTAGGGCCCAGGCCTGGGACTCAGAGACCTGAGCACTCTGCACTTGGTATCGGACCCTCTTTGTCCCCTTAAAGGTTTGTCTATCCAATCTTAGCTTTTTTCATTTTGTTTTTGTAGGGGTTTTTTTTGTTTTGTTTTGTTTTTGGTTTTGGTTTTGGTTTTTTGAGACAAGGTCTCACTATGTAGCCCAAACTGGCCTTGAACTAACAACAATTCTCTTTCCTCAGTCTCCCAAGTGCTGGGATCACAGGCGTGTGCCGCCACACCTAGCCAATCCAGCCTTAGTTCTACCAGCCATAAAAACAGCAGTTTAGGCTGAATGCTCTTTGTACTTCAGGGCAATCTATAAATTTTATAAATTTATAAAATTTAGGGAGAGTACATGTCCAGCGCTCCAGTAAAACAGGAAGTTAAAACTCCCTGCTGTGCTTCTCTTGAGAAGAGATAATTAGCAGCAGGAAAAGGCTGAGGAAGAATTGGAAATAATAACCGTAAAACCTTTGAGTCCAGCTACAATCCAAATTATTTAACATAGACAATGACAGGCAAGGTCCTACCTATAAACAAGAGACTGAAAATCTGAACTTTCCCCCTTCGGCGGAATTTGCAGACGAGCAATTAGGGTGCAATTTGACCCAAGGCCTCACAGTGAATTCATACACATATATCACTTATTTGAATCTTCTTAAAGCTTTTCCCCTTATTTAATAACAACACTCTTCAGACCCAGTGAGACCTGTCCCTCCGCAGTCTGTCTGATTATTGAAAATATTGGTCCAGATGCTGGCAGAGAAAGGCTTGGGAAGGGTGGGGGTAGACACAGAGGGAAACGAGGCAATGGGTTTTTAAATGTAGTTCAGATGAGAGGTAAATAGTGACAGGCATGGACAGACTGGCCGATTCAGGAAATGGTTAGAAAAAGAGAGGTCACCATGAGATGGGGGGAGGGGGTGTAAAAAGAATTACTATGTGTTATGTACATGTACCAACTCCCCATGATGAACGTATTCACTATATACTGCAAACTCCCCACAAGGAATATAATTATTGCAAACATATACTAATTTAAAAAAAAACTGAATAAAAATGAGCTCCTAGCTGATTAGATCGAGGGAGCCCCATATCAGCAAAGCATACTCAAGGATGAGGTGATAAAATGGATGCATGAGACAGCAACAGAAAAGGAAAAGCAAGTTTCCTTGAAAAGACTGACAAATTCATTAAAAAGAAAAGAATTTTCTAAAAACACGAGCATTTTGACTACTTTTCCCTTATAAAACTTGACTTTTAAACTGGGCATGATGGCACATGCCTGTAATCCCCGTACATAAGAGGCTGAGGCAGGAAGAGGGCAAGTTTAAGCCTAACCTGAGCAACTCAGTGAGATCTTGTCTCAAAACAAAAATAAATAATAAAAGGGCTGGGAATGTAGCTCAGTGCAGACTCTGGGTTCAATCCCCAGTAGCAAAAACAAAACAAAACAAAACAAAATTGACTTTTCAACTACCCGAATTGTAGGATATTAAACAAAGATGATGCCTAGTAGTCAATTAAAAAACTTCATGGTATTACCACAGAATTGTCAGTATAGACTTAAAAATCCTAGAAACTAGAGCCGTTTGGTTTTTATAACAGAGTAAGTTTCAGACATCGCAGCATAGCGCTCGAAGGTCCTTTATCGATCTTCCTCTCTTCTCATTTCCCCATCACACTGGATTAGTCTCCAGTCAACACACTAGCCCTGGCCTTTCACAAGTTCTAGACTTTGTCCATACTTGCCTTTAACTCATCTTTGTTAACTTGGAACATACTTAATCATCTTTCAGAACAAGATTCTCCAACGAGAAGAGCAATTAGCTGCTGTTTCTTAAGTGCCCAAAGCATTCTGTGCAGCCCTTTTGTGGGACAGGTTTCACACTGAATTAGAATTGCTTATTCACTTTGTTTCCTTGCAAGGCCTCTAGACAGGGTCTGTGTCTCCTTCGCTACTTCATCCTCAGCCCCTGGGACAGAATATCTACCTCCTTCACTATTCGGATTCTTACACTTTACTATCTATACTCGGCAATCAGTTAGATTTAGATAATGTAGTACTTGCCAGTGTCCAAACTTGCTATCTCGACTCATACAGACTATATCAACTTAGACATCAAATAAATCAGCAGGTGCTATTCATTGTCTGAGTACTTCAGTGGATGGATGACAGGAAAAGAAGAAGCCAGCTTGTATGAAGTGTGCTAAGTGAGCCAGAGTACTCCAGAGCTGTGAATCCAGGTTAAGGGTGAAACATGGCCAGTACACAATACATGCGTCATATGCTGGTTTTGGGGAGTCACATGGAGCCCTTCAGTAAGTCATGCCACAGGTTTTCCTAGGTGACTAAATTCAGAGAATTAAAAGGTAACTTGTATCTGACATCTCTATTGCTGATTAGCAGTAGATTATGAGAACGCAAACAGTCTTGACCCATGGCTCTTCACTAGTCTGGCTGTATATTGCCAAGAGCATTGAGTTGAGACCATCAGGAGAGTGTCTGAAAACTGGAAGGTGTGTAAACTCTGAGTGCCCGATGGCCAGAGCCCAACACGGACAGCTTCCTTCCCATCTCTCCTTTTGGAAGAGGCTGCTCTCCTTAACCTCCTTACCTTAATCCATTTTTCTCAGCAGTACTCATTATATTCTGTCATAGTATAAATTCTGTTTACATATTTATTGCTTGACGCCCCTCCACAGGCTGTAACCTCCACGAGATTCAGGATTCTGTCCTACCTGTTTTACTCGCTGCTGCACGTTCCATCCTGGAATAGCATCTGATACAGTCTCTCTGCTTTAATTATGAATATCAGTATTTATAACCAACCTCAACAAAGCCTCATCGGGACTCTGAGTAATTTTTAAGACTGTAGCAATTTCCTGAGCCTGAAAGTTTGAAAACTCCTCTTCTAGAGCATGTGGAGTGGTGACCAAGCACGTGAAGCAAAGCGTGGACACGGCCAGTCCTCCAGGGGACTTCTGATCAGCCTGCCCTGCACATCAATTATCCGACTGTCACAACATCGCGAGCATTCCAAGATTATAATTACGAACGTCTTGTTTTCATCTGTTTCCCATTTAAAGACAGTTTTTACTTTTTTACTCACAGCGTTTTGTGGTTGTTGTTGTTGTTGTAGCTGTTCGATAAGGTTTTTACCAAAGTGACAGTATGGAAATGCTCTCAATTCCTAACTGTGGTACTATCATTCTCCTCTTTGCCCAGTTAGAAAACATGGCATCTTCTCCATCTTCTCCCCGTCATTTCTCAAAATGCAATGCTTCAGGACCTGCTTGCCTGAACCTGAACTTTGTAGTGGCCTTCTCATTAGTTCCTCTGTCCTACCTCCTCAAAACTACCAATCAGACCAGTGCTAGTACATTGTTTTCGGATGGATATTTGAATTCATAACTGATTTTCTTTTTAAACACATTCCATTGTGCTTGCCACTTTCTTTTTATGTTATTTTATTTTTGCTGGTGCTAGGGATCGAACTCAGAGCCCTGTGCTTGCTAGGTAAGCGCTCTATCACTGAGCTAAATACCCAACCCCCTTTTTATTTTTTAAAAAATTTTATTAGTATATGCTTGAAGTACGTAATGATTACATTCTTCGTGGGGAATCAGTACACGTACATGACACACTTCAATTCTTTCTTAACTTAACTGATCTCTATTGCTGCCTGTTTCCATGTGCATCCAGACCAAAAGCCTGATAAGGATGTAATTAGAGGTTAGTGTGGAAGGGTGGGCTCTGGAGCCAGAGTTGGCATTTGCTATAGCCAAAAAGGATGTGGTAAAAATGACCAGGCTAAGTTCCTAGGGGCCTGTGTGTTTCTGTCCTATCAGACATCTGCCTTTGTCATGTGAATGAGCCCAGGTCAGCTTTCTGAAGGACCGGAGACCACTTGCCCACTGGTGGGAGAGCCAGGTCATCTTCACTCAGGTCCTCCTCAGCCAGCCCGCCCGCCCCAGGCAATCTGTCATGGACTGTATAGGCAGAGCCAGCCAAACCTGACCCAGAACAATGGAACTGCCTGGATGTTATGGCGACTCCTGAGAAATGATCTGACATTATTGTGGCAATGGAAAACGGATATGAGGTGGGGCGGGGAGGGGAACGGTGAGCAGACACAAAGGCAGAGGTGGAACTATCATATCTGAGAGTGATGTGGATTCCTAGATGTAGCAGGAATGTGGCGGGAAGATGGGGGCTGGGGAAAACTCTCTGAGCTACAGATTCTTCATCGGAAGTTTTAAAATTATCTACCTAACAGGGCTGTCATGGACATTGGACTAGGTAACTAATAAATGGACTTAGTTCACACCTAAGCAAAGAGTTGCTTCCCCTTTTAAATTACTTCAGGCTAGAACGTGCTGATGTTCTACTCTCTTGCAGGCCCTGTGATCGAGACTTGGGGAACAAGGCCTGAATAATGCAGCCATGCGTGAAGCACATTTTATGTTTTTGGAATAGCAGGACAAACAGCACCAAACATCAGGGATAGGCAGGGATGGAACGACACGAAGCTGACAAATACTAAAAGTTGCTGTGTTTGTGGTTTCTTACCCGCTTTTACAACAAAGGGAAATATAGGACATGAAGTCTTCATTAACGAGCAAGTCTTCCTTTTATAGAGAAAAATAGAACAAATTATTTAAAGAAAGCTAAGCTGTAGTCAGGTTGTAAAAGACTTTCTTTTTGTGTTATTTCATGGGGTTTCTAGAGCCCGAAGGTTGAAGTTTCCATCAAAGGGGATAAGGCAATAATGTGGTAATTCTAGCAGGATTACTCTGGTGGCAACCCAGGAGGAAACATTGGAGCAGGGACAGATGGAAGGCAGGAAGGTCAGTTAGAAGGCTCTTGAAGTAATTAAAACTAGAGATGATGAGAGAAGTGCAGGTCAAACAGTACATCTGAGCCACTCAGAAGAAAGAATCTACTGGATATAGTGATTGGTCAAATGAAGACCAAAGAGAGTAACGGGGGGAGGGAAGAGGAGCTCTATGTTTCAAATGGCAGTGAAGAAAAGTCAGAGAGCTAAAAATCAAGGGAGCAGGGGAAGTGAATTGGTCCTTCTTGGCCAGGGATTTGCAGAGCAATTTAAATCAATCTGTTTGTGAGTAGGAATCACTCTTAAATAGTGATCTAAAGAATTTACATGATCTTCATACTGTGACCCACAGAGAGAAACTTCTGGGCCGGCATTTACTCTCTGAAGGGAAGGCTCCTACTTTGCATGCCTGGGTGAGAGGAGGTGGCTTTGCCAGCATCAGTACCCACTATGTCCCCTCGACCTCCTCTACTGTACCGTGTGGCCAGAAAGGGCTTTCTAAAACCTGTGCCTGTGCCCTCGTAACCAGCGTCTCAAAATGGAACTTTAAAAGTTAGATTTTTTTTTCCTTTAGAGACAAGGAAATTTCCAATTTCCAATTTCCTCAGGCCTAGGGACAAAGGGCTGCTACCTCCACCTCTCCTCAGCCCAGATGAACAGACAGAGTGTACAGATGCTGGCACGGAGAACTAAGTCTAATTTCATTTCTTCAGGCATGGGGGGAAAAGCTCTGGGTCCAGGACAGGACAAAACAAGTACGAGGGGTTGGGGATTTAGCTCAGTGGTAGAGCACATGCCTAGCAAGTGCAAGGCCCTCAGTTTGATCCCCAGCAACACCCCCCCCCCGCAAAAAAAAAGTCTGAACATATCTATGGTCTCAGTGTATTCCTTCCCCCCTTGCTATAAAAGACACTAACACACTTGTATACAGCAAGATGCTGATTGGAGACAAAAGGGCCCAGCTGTCTCCTCTCAGCTAACTTCAAATAAATCCTTTTGCCTTTTTACAAAAATAAGTAGCCAAGGATTCTTTGATTTTGCTGGAAAATGAACCGGACCAGTTAGACCTAAGCAGCCAGTATAACACCCTGACAGTCCCGTGTGGATTGCTGTCCCACAGAGCAGCACCGGGGAGGATGTTGGCATGTGTAGCAGCCGGCCTTCCTCGGTTGGAATCTCAGTTCTGCCATCTATTAGCTGTGGGACTACAGACAAAAAAATGACTTATTCTCTCAGTGTCTTGGTTACCTCCTCCGTAAATTGGGGACTAATTATGATACCTGTCTTGTAAGGTTGTTGTCAACTTTACACAGTAATGACGAACCTTTTCGAACTTTCAGTGGTAACAAAGAGCCAGCTGCAGCACACGTGCCATAGGTTCACCACCACTGGGCTATAACACACATAAAATGTCTTGTGAGCCTGAGGCAGCACGATGGTATCAAGTTCAAGGCCAATCTGGGCTACAGAGTGAGTTCAAGGCCAGTCTGAACTACATGGGGAGACCTTGTCTCGAAAAACGAAAAATAAAACAAAACAACAACAACCAGCCCAAGATATAGAAAATGTCCTTACTAGGGAGGCTGAGGTGGGAGGGTCATTTGAGCCCACGAGTTCAAAATCCCATCCTGGGCAACACGGCAAGACTTCATCTCGAATAAAATGAAACAAAACCAACCAACAAATGCACATATACATGTGTATATTCTATATAATCGTAAAGATTACCTACTGTATAATGAACACTCAATGCATATTAGCTATTATTCATGTCATTTTTCATTCTCTGTAGCTTTCAAGTATCCATCAGCTTAGCACAAAGGAGCTCAGCTCCTCTCTGACCTTCATCTCTCTCAGCATCCGCCTCTGCCCAAGCTCTATAGATCAGCTCGCTCCACAGCACCCCCAGCCCAGTAAAAGTTGTGCCACCACAGGCTGTTCCATTTGCTTGAAATGCCCTTAACTCTATCTTCCATTTAATGAGCTCTTTTCTGTGATTAAAACTCAGCCTGAGGGTTACTTTCCAGGTACCACAGTCCCACCCCCATCTCCATGGCAACTCGGACCCTGTCTAGTTAAGGCTGCCTCTGAGGCTTCTGTTACACCTACGTATCTCTTCATGGGGCAGTCTTCATTCTGGGCTGTTATCTTGCCTTCTCTAGAAGGCTTCTCCTTTCGGCTGTAGGTTTATTGTTATTATTGTTGTTTTCACAGTACTGGGGGTTGAACCCAGGACCTTCACACTGAGCTATATTTCCCAACTCTTTTTTTATTTTTTATTTTGCAACGAGGTCTCACAAGATCTCTAAATTGCCCAGGCGGGGCTCAAACTTGCAATCTTCCTGCCTCAGCATCTTAGAGCTCTGGCATTACAGCACTTCCAGCTTGAGTGGAAGGGTTTTTTTTTTTTTCCCTAATTTTTATTTTTATTAGTACATGTTTGCAGTATATAATGATTACATTCATCATGGGGAGCTGGTACATATACATAACACATCTTAATTCTTTTTATGTCCTCTTCTCCTCCCTTTCCTGGTGGAAGCTTTTTGAGGATGAAGATGTTATTCCACCCAACATTCTGTCTCTAATGCTTGGCACGAGGCTAACATACATTCAAAATTCAGTTAGATGTCTAACTGATGAACAAATGAATGAGAATAAATGAATGTTCCTACTACCTGGAATGAAAACCTACCAGCTGATATGCTCAACCTTTTGTTAATAGGACAAGAGGTATCCTCACAGATAGCTAATTTTCAAATGGATAAGTGAAATGGATATGTCTTTCTGGACACATGGGCATAAACACTATCAGGGAATACACAGGATAAGCTGAAACACACACACACACACACACACACACACACACACACACACACACGAGCACCTCTGTTCTCTCCCAGACTCACACCTGCATGCAAACCTTCGAACCTCTCCTTTGTGGCAAAAACATCTGTTGCAAATTATACTTCTCTTAACATTTTGTTCCACTCATCACAAACTAGAGGACCTTGAGAATTGGCTCACAGATATATTTTCTTCTGGCTTCCAGTAGGTTTGTTTGTTTAGATGTGTTTTATTTTTTCATTTTGTTTTTAATGAATTTGAATATACGGCATGCACATTCATTTATCTAAATGGATTCCAGGAATTTAAATATGCAGCAGCAGACTTCCTTCTTTGAAACATGAGCTAACAGAAGGTATCAGTTGTTCAGCAGAGTGAGGATTACTTAAGGTAACTTGTGCATACCCTTGCAGT
The DNA here is from genome assembly GCA_004026905.1 of Hystrix cristata. Classification (NCBI taxonomy): domain Eukaryota; kingdom Metazoa; phylum Chordata; class Mammalia; order Rodentia; family Hystricidae; genus Hystrix; species Hystrix cristata. The sequence goes on along the minus strand of PVJO010004412.1, from coordinate 43,174 downwards.
AAAAGGAGCTGGACTAAAACAGGAAATAAAATAAAATCTGTTATAATGGCTTGTTTTGACTGCCTTGAAAATTTTTCTTCAAAAGCTATTTACAGGTTGAAGAACTTAATACTTTTATGCACACAAGAATGCAGCCCCCAGGAATCTTCCAAACACTTCAGTCGGCTAAATTCTCTGGGAGTCTGAGAATTTATGGCCGCAGCGCCTGGCCATAAATTGGCAAATGCAGTGCAAAAGTTTATGTTAGCAATGACAGTTTTAGTACTAAAGTCTTGAAATTATTTTTAAGTTTAAATTAGATTGTAACTTTCCATCGCTTAAATTCTAAATTGTGTATGAATGTGAAAGAGAAGTGGGAAGGGAGGGAAAAAGAGAGGGAGAAAGAGAAAGCTAAGATTCTAAGAATTTTACTTAACCCCATAACTTCAATACATCGCTTGAGGATTGAGGTCCTCATGTGGACATTATTTGGGGATTATCTCAAAATAAAGGATGAAGACTTGAAAACAGCTATGTAAGGAATGGTTTAACTACAGAAAACCCTATCTTGCTTATTATTCCCAGTATCTGGCCCTTTGTAGGTGCTACAGAAATATCCCTAGGCGAAATGAGAACCATTTGGACTCACATGTATTAGAATGCCTTGGAAGTCTCCCAAAACATAAAGTTGAATTTTCCAAGGAGGCTGCATCACTGACTGCTGAGGTTTTCCGAAGACTGGAACTCTGTGATCTGACCCCAGCGGCCGCTCCATGGCCCAGAACCCCAAAGTGTTTGTCTTCCTGCGGGTATTGACCGGAGTCTTTAGGGTTTTAATGAAGGGTACGTTCTGTAGCTAGCACATTCCGAAGGCCCAGGTTAGAAGATAAGAAGATCGGACTCTTCCACGAAGAAGCGGCTCCGGTAATTAGTAGCAGACTGAGGGTGTGTGACAGGCAGAATTCTAAAATGGGCCCCACTCAACTCCATTCCCAATATAACTCCCTTCCCCGAGGTGTGCGAAGGAGCCGGGTGTGTGAGAGGACAACTCTGGGATTGTGCTACGTCATAAGACAAAGGTGAAGGGATTTTAAGGTATAATAAGGTTTCAAGTAAGTTGACTTTAAATAAAAAGGATTATTACAGGTAGGCCTGACATAATCAAATACAAACTCTTGAAAGGGGCACTCGGTACTTCCAGAAGAGAAGACCTCCCCTCTTAGCCTCGGAGGAGCAACGCTCATGCTGTGAGCTACCTTGGAGAGGAGGCCTCAGGCCTGTGACTTTAAGCAGAGGTTCCACTAAGCTGTGCACAGACTCCTGACACACAGAAGCTCTGAGATTATAAATCTGTATTGTTTTAAAATGCTAAATCTACACTGCTTTGTTACGTAGCATCAGAAAACTGATATAGGCATAGTTACTAATAAACATGGAAAAAAGTATAAAGGCAGGGGCTGGCACAGTACACGAAATGTGAAACAACACAGAGCAGGGAAATAAAGTGGCATTCTGAACACAAGTGGGAACAGAGAACTTCGGAAGCTTACAGATTAGGGAAGCCCGGGTCACAGCTTGTGATTGTTTATAGGTTTGCCCTGCCCTAAACCAAAATCTATGGGGCCTTTGCCATCACATGTCTTCTACAAACAATTTCTACGGCCTGCTCCACATCACGCCCTGTCCTAGACTCTGAATACAGAAAGGAAGAGGTCAATATGTTTATGTCTGCTTGAGGAGTCAAATATATTCAAGAATGTGGTTGTGTATGTTAAATGTTTGCATGCATAAATGTTTATACACATGCATGGACATGTATGCACACATACATTCGGTATATATAATATACACATATATAATGTATATAATTGCAACTGTATGTGGATAACTTGGGAGAAGAAGCAGTCAAGATCAGCTCTGGCTGCTCCATGAAGGAGTTTCCCTTTATAAAAAGCTTGCAGAATAGAATAGATCTTTTCTGTTGTTGATAATTAATAGAGACTGGTAACAAAATATTCTATACAAAGGAGTAATGTGACCCACGTTGTGCTGTGGGAAGGCCTACACGAGAGCAGATGAGTTGCAGGAGGCAGAGGAAGCAGGAGGAAAGCTCGTACAGGATGTTCACGCAGCCTGCTCAGTCCTCTGGCCTGCTGGGTAGCACAGCTCTATCCAGTAGCGCAGGGCAGTAAGTGTGGGCTGAATCACAAAAGGACACACATCAGAGGAGAGCTTCAGAGGCAGCATCTGTGGAAGCAGCAGTCTCTGAGAGGCTGAGAGAGGTATCTATTCGCCAGAGTTGGAGGAAGAGATTTTTAAGGCCTCCAGGGCCTGAGAGATGGGGCAGAGGATGGGAGCAGAAAAAGCACCCGATTCAGTGTCCGGGCTCTGCTGAGCTCCAGGTGGACTGGAAAGGGGTAACGCCAAGGCCTGAGGGCATCCAGGGAACAGGAGTACCTCGGGGATCCGGGTTAGCATCACCATGCAGGCCGGGGACCTGCCTGACCCTAGTGTGAAAGTTCACACACGTCAGCACGTAGCTGTCTCCAATTTTTTAAAATTGGGGGTCACACGCCTGCCCTGTGCATACTATGTAAGTGCTCTACTACTGAGCTACATGCTAGTCCCCCATCAGCATTTTAGGAATCTTCGGTTCATCCTTGGCTGGCCCATACTTTCTCCTTTCCCCTTTTCCCTCCTTCCCTCTATCCTTGCCCCACCTGCTTCCCTTTCAGAGGATGGTTCCTCTCGGGATAATGACAGGGCCAAAAAAGGATTAATCACTTGATGAACTTGATCAGCAGGTTCAGATAGATAAGGTACCTTCCTCTTTTTTTCTGAACTCCAGGTTAAGACGCTCTTTTTTTCAGGGATGAGAACTTAGCTCAGTGGTTAGTGTGCTTGTCTTATAAGCATAAGGCCCTGAGTTCAATCCCCGGCACCAAGACATTCTTTTTTCTAACAAAGCCCACTTAATCCTTCTGCCTGTGCTGACAATTCCTCCATCCACTCATTTATTTTTTCATTTAGTTATTCCCTGACAACTATTTATTTGCACACAGTACTATTCTAACTATTCGAGACACAGTGGAGATGAAATGGAGTGTCCAAGTTCTCAAACAGTCGCCATTATAAATGGAGAGGCAGAAAATAAGTAGTGAACAAATAAACTAGCCTTTTTTCCAAGTTTTGAGTTGCTATGATTTGAACGCGTTCCCCAAAAGTTCATGTTTTGGAAACGTAATCCCCAAAGCATATATTAATAGCATCTGACAGTAGTGCCTTTGGAAGGTAATTAGGATTAGATGAGGTCATATGGGTGGGTTTCCCACGATTACATTAGTGGCTTATAATAAGAGGAAGACACCCCCCTCCAGAGTTGACCTACTTTGTCTCATCGTGTGATGCCCTTTGCCATGTCATGATACAGCAAGATGGCCCTTAACAGATGTCAACCCAATGCCTGTATCATGCTCTTGGACTTCCCACTGTCCAGAACCATGAGCTAATAAACCTCTATTCTTTATAAATTACCTAGTCTCTGGCATTCTGTGTAACAGAAAATGGACTAAGACATTAGTACTCTGAAAAAAAAAAATAGCTGAGTAATAAGTATTCCCAAACTCCTCAGGTTTTCTATCTCAATATATTTCATACCAACAATTTAATGACCTAAACCTAAAACTTGGGAAATAGCCTGTCATTTGTCCTGTAAATTATGAGTCACCAAACCATGTGGATCTCAACTATAATGACTCTCGAATCCACTTGCTCTTCTCTGTCCCGTGACACTTAATTCCAACTTCATTACTTGCCCAAATTACTGCAGTATTCTCCTGCCTGGTCTCTTCCCCTTGCTCTTGCCCTCTTCCTTCATACTGTGCCTCTGCTTAGAACAATTCGATGGTTCTGTATAGTTTCTCCAGTGAAGTCCAACCTCCTTAGCATGGCATTCACACCTTCTACTCAAACATATTTGCAGACCTACATATCAAGATGCTGCCTAGCTTTGCACCTTTACATGTTGTCTCCGTGCTTGATATTTTCTAGCTCCTTTGTTCAGGTCAAGTGTTACTTCATTTAGCAAGACCCTTCTTATATGGACCCATGGAGTTTATAGAAGAATTATATTCAGAAGATATATAAAAGTCTTAGTACAATGATAGTCCTCAGTTACTGCCTTCTTTCCTAATGGAGTTTCTTGAATTTGGGGCAGACATAATCTGCATATGAATAAAGTCTTCCTATTTGCAGTGAAACCATTTCAGAATGCAGATTCTGAGGGGGAGATTTGTCTCGTTCCTTCATTGTTTTAATGAAATGAACTCATATACAGGAAAATTTTCTTCTCGTTTGTGTGTTTATTGCTCGATACTTTTTATTATAATTTGAGCTACTAGACACTATTCTTAGTGGCCTGGGAGTGATTTTGTTGGACCACAAGATTGGAGACAAATCCTCTGGACATCACCATCCCAGACAGCACACACCCAGTAACAATCACTGCAGTTCCCAGCTCTGAGGGTCAGCTGTTGCCATTTCCAGTTTCAAATTATTTCTTGGAACACTGGCAGCCACTCCCTAGTTTCTGAGCACTGGGTTAAGAATCCACCAATCTCCCACTCCCCCTGGAGGAACTGAGACCAAACCAAGATCTCTCAGGAGGAGACCTCCTAGGCCGCTCACTGACATTTCGGCCTTGACTTTATGGGGTCTTTAGAAACTCCTTGGGAAAGGAAAGGGGACTTGACACCTGTTCCCTGTACAGGTTGCTCTCCTAGCACGTGTTCACTAAAGCACACATCCAGTTCTTACTCATTGCTTGATCACACTCCCTAGCTGTGCCAAGTATGCAGCTTTCTGAGTGTGAGTCCCTAGAAGGGATAGTAAAGGATGCAGTTCTTACTTGCATTCAGGAGAGTTCGGATCCTCTTTTCTTCTTCAGCTTCTTGAAGTAGCATTTCTGCCAGCGTCTTCTCCTCTGACTCCACGCATAAGTCAGCCTCGCGAAGGTATTCCAGATAGTCAATCTCCCGCTGGGCACGCTCCACTCTCAATGCCAGGTTGTTTACTGCACTCTTATATTCACTTGTGTAGGTATGACATCGTCCCAGCATAACAGATATGTTTTTTGAGAATTCTTGGAAGTCTTGAATGTATGCCCTTGTTGCTTGGGTACATTTTTCCAGTCCTTGCTTCAGTCAGAAAATAAATTTACCAAATTATTGTCAGTTATTTAAATTATCTAAGTAATAAAACAGCTATCATTCTTAGAAAAATATTAGAAAAATACAATCATAAAGAAAAAAATATATTTTAAAACACAAATTTTAAAAAGTTTTCCCATGTATTTAGTGATGCATACATAAATATACATTTTAAAATGTGTTTTTTAGGAGTGGGGATGTAGCTCCATGGTAGAATCCTTGACTAGCATGAGTCAAGTCCTGGGTTCGATCCCCATCACTACAAAAAAAAAAGGAAAATAAAATGTGATTTTATTTATATGTATGTTTTGTAATGTATTTTCAACTTGCTGATATATTGTCAGCATATTTTAATGCCAATACCCATGCCATAAGTTTTGGTGCTGATAATTTTTTTTAATTGGCATAAAAATTATGTTAGCCAGATGGGCGTGGTAACACACACCTGTAAACCCAACACTCTGGGAGAACGAGGCAGAAGGATCTAAGTTTGAGCCTAGCCTGACTAACTTAGCAACTTAGGGAGACCTCGTCTCGAAATAAAAAATAATTTTTAATATATCCATCTATATCTATTTTTACAAATGATGTTTTGATGTATGTTGTGGGATGGCTAAATCAAGCCAATTAACATATGCATTATCCCACATACTAGTTATTTTGTGGTAAGAACAATTAAAATTTACAGTCTTATTGTTACTAACCAAAGTCACCACAGAGTACAATAGAGTGCTTGAGCTTATTCCTCATATCTAACTGAAAAACTGTGTCCTTAGACCAGCATCTCCCCATTGTCCCTACCCCTCAGTCTCCGATAACCACCATTCCACTCTGTTTCTATGAGTTCAACATTTCAGATTCCAGATATAAATCAAATCATTCAATATTTGTCTTTCTGTATCTGATTTATTTCACTTAACATAATACCCAACGAGTTCATCTGTGGTGTCACAAATGATTTTCTCTAATGCTGAGTGGCATTCCTTTGTATACACATACACATATATATATGTATTTGTTTGTACATGTTAACATAATTTTAATCAGGTACAGTATTTCATTGCGTTGTTATCCCATTATTTTTTCTGTTGGATTGCACTGGATTGACATTTATAATAGCTTTCGATTTTTTGTCATTCAAATAATGCTAAGAAAAAAATCTTTGTATTTATATTTTCATGTACTTAACTGGCTATTAGGACAGATTTCCAGAAGTAAGCTCCATCCCTAGCACCTGGCGCAGGGCCTAGTGTACAATAGTACTCAGCAAATATTTGTTGAATCCGAGAATATATGAATGGAAATGGGATTGCCGAGCCAAAAAGTATGCAGAGTTAAAGTTCATTTTGGCAAAGTTTCCCAGAATGCTTTTCACAAATGTGCAAATGTATTCTCCAAAGAGAAATGAGGTATGTAAGAGGATTCGTTTTGAGGGAAAGAGATAGAGACAGAGACAGAGCAAGAAGTAGAGACAGAAAAAAGGAAACAGGGAGAGACAGAGAGAGGGGAAGGTTCTCTAAATCCATACACTTTTTTTGTTTTTCTTACCCCTCTGACCTAGCCTTGCCTGAGTGGGAATTGTATCATTCCGTCATAAGGAGTGCGCTTTGGCCAATAAGCCCTGCCATTTGGGCCTGGCCTTCGAGGTCATGGGAGGACCAGGGTGGGAAGCTTTTGTGCAGATCTTATGCCTGTGCTTTCAAATTCACATTCAAAGGGATCAGAATATGTATGTGATACCCTTGTCTGCAGACAAACTCAGGGAAGTAGAAGACAATTTACAGGAATTTTGGCTGGTGCTCATGCCAGAGCAAGTTGATACTAAATGCTGAGCACAATTCTGGTGCTTTTAAAAAGGCAAGACCAAAGGGGTGGCACCTGGGTAGAGAGTAAGTAAAGAAGCAGCAAGAGGCAACCGGCCTGGGAACATCGTAATCACAGCTGTTGGGCTTCTGTGTTTAGAAGTGCATTCTGGCTGCTCTGTTGAATTATTTTACCCTGACTGTAACTCGGTGACCAAATTGTTTGGACTTGAAGATTTCCCCAGGAAACGTAGAAAATAAATACTGGCGGTAAAAGTGTCTTTGAAAGAAGATAAGCAATAGATTAAATTGTACAAAAGCAAGGCATTAGCCAGGTGCAGTGGTGTGTGCCTGTCATCCCAGCACTCTGGGAGGCTGAAGCAGGAGGATTGGAAGTTTGAGTTTAACCCTGGTAAATCAGAGATTTAGTGAGACCCTGTCTCAAAATAAAATAAAATAAAAAGGGCTGGGACTATAGCTCAGGGCAAAGGTTCTGGGTTCAAGCCACAGGAAGGGGGTGGGGGTGGGGGGTAAGGTGGTAAAGATGAATTAGTGGCTACCAGGGCTGGGGCGTGTCAAAGATCAGGGCAGAAGGTTGGTAACAATTGTCCCTGGGAACCTAGTTGGCCTACAAAAATGTCGGGTCTTACCAGTTCTAGTGAGGTGGAAACCCGAATACTTTCTGTTTAACAGTTCTGAAATCTGCTCATTTCAAAGCACAGTGCAAGTTTAGTTAAGGCAAACAAACAGATAAGACCTAGCCTGTCAATGTACTATCATCACTTTTTACAGTGACCTAACGGTTTATTATGAAAAGATAAAAAGAAGAGGGCCGGGGACTTAGCTCAGTGGTTAGAAAGCTTACCTAGGAAGCCCAAGGCCCTGAGTTCAATCCCCGGCACCAAAAAAAGAAAAGAAAAGAAAAAGAACTAAAATCAATTATCATTCCAATGCAATAAAACATTAAGGAAAAGTGACCAAGATTTTTAATTTTCATATTTTAAAAAATAAGCTATTACATTTTGGTAGTCCAACGTTTTAGACATTAATCCACCAGGAAAGACAATGTTCGAAAGTTCAGATTAATCACTCAACATGCACTGTCCTCAACGTCTCAGAGTTGGAATCTCTTTATTAAATATTCAGAATAACCGTAGGTGGTAAATTCCATTATTATCTCCATTTTGTAGATGAGAAAAAAATGCCAGCTCTGAGTACTGAGTGAAGCCATGCTCAGGGTCTGGGAGTGGAGCAGAATGGATTCTGGTCTAGGTGCCTTAAACTGCTAACTTATACATATTTGTAAGCATAATTTTAGCAATGGATTTATAGAGTCCTATCTGGAAAATATACATCAAAGGAAGGACAAGGAAGTGTGGGTAAATAAAGTGATTTCCAAGCCAGGACATGGTGGCATAGGCTCGTAATCCCAGCACTCAGGGGGCTGAGGCAGGAGGATCACCGCGAGTTTGAGGCCAGACTGTGCTACTTACTAAGTTCAAATTTAGCCTGAACTACATAATGAGACCTTATCCCCAAAAAAAAGTTAAAAAAAAAAAAAAAGGTGATTTCTGGGAGGCATGTTCCCCTTGCCAGGCAGCCCAGACGCCACCTACCTCCAAGACTTGAAAGCGCTGGTAGATGTAATGCACCATGGCTGGGTCCTGGGAATACTGTGGTGGGGGCAGAGATGCTGCAAGGAACAGAAGCAGCAGAGCAGAAGCTCCCCGCAGGGCCACCATCATCCTGCAGACTCCTCAGGGGTGCAATCTCTTCTGCTGTGGTTCCCAAAGAAGACTCAAGGGTCCAGGTGTTGGGTGCTTATTTTCTATCTGCTGCTGTAGCAAATCCTTGAACAACAATGTTTTGCAGAGAGCAAAGTCCCTTTGTTATTCCACCCAATGCATGATCTCAGTTTGCAAGCTGGTGATCAAGTCCAGCTGTTGGCAAGGCAGTCCCTGGAGGCCTCAAAAACTTACTTGGTGCAGAGAGCTTCCGGGGTCCAGCATCTGCTGCCCTCACCTTTGATATGCGCAGACCCTCCCCAGGCTGGTATCTGTGTCCCGATTCTAGGCCTAGGGTGTGGGGCTGGGGGGTGGGGAGATCTGTTCTCCCCTCCCTTCCCCCAGCTCTTTCCTTTTTACTTTTGCTTTTCTCCTCCCTAATAGAGTCTGCAGTCCAATCACAGGCCTAACCCAATACAAACCACCCCCAACTTCTCAGAGTTAGAATCTCAGTTTAGTTTCTGGCAAAACTTTCCAGGGTCATTTTGCCAGAAGTTCTACTGGAAGACCCCACCTCTCCAGACTTCCTTTGCATTCCTGCAGTTCTTAAAGGCACAGCAAGGAAAATGAACAAGATCTACACATATTTCTGAAAAGCCAGTGCACAGGGCCGCATTGCTCTGCAGGCTGAGAGATGCAACTGGCTACACCCATCACAGCCCGGCTGATAGCTGAAAAATCCCAGGATAGAGCTCAGAAGAATTTTCTCGAGAGAAACAACAATTATTGATTCAGTGATGCTTCCAGAGCCAAACCATCAGGAAATGAAATTCCTTTGTAAGGAAGTCCTAGTGTTTACTCAATCACGATGTCAGAATTCCCTTTACATTGCTCCAGGCTAGAAATACATAGGACTCCACGCCCTCAGTTCCCTTACCAGTTAAAATTAAACCATATCTCTGGGAAAAAAACGGTAAAGTTTTCCAATTTTACCTTTGTGGTACAGGCTTCTACTTTATCTCACCCTTGTCTGTGAATGAGTCCAGGCCTTCCCATGTTCTTTCTCGATCACCTACTGAAGTGGGGATGGTTGGGTTAGGGCTGGGATGTAGAAAAACCTGTGCCCAGGAGTCAGACTCCCTGGGTTTGCTTTTGGTCCCTGCAAGACATACTAAAAGTCTGAGAAATTTCCACTGGTGGTCCTTGAATGCCCTTGTCCCCAGCAGGGATTCCTCCCCATCCCTCTTTGACATGAGCTCAGCCTCTGTCCCCCAACTCCCAAATTTTGATAGAGTCCCAAACAGCAGCGCCTCATATTTAAAAACAACCCCTCCTGTTTCTGACACCATCTTGATGGTGTTATTAGGTGGGTTCCTCCCCTCCTCAAGCAAAGAACTGAATGAGGGGGGCAAAAAGTAGTTCTAAAGTTTTAGTTAAAAATATAGAGAAAAGAAGAAAAGGAAGGTTGAACGTAACAATAGATACAGCAAAATGCGTACCTGGCCTATAAGGCACGGTAGGGGTTACCACGAGAAAGCCATGATAGCAGTGGTGCTGGGGACACAGCCATCGTCCTCCATGGGAGAGAAAAAGGGAGAGCTCTTTCCCCCAGCGGCGCAGTAAAGAAGAAGGCTGCACGTGCTTCCGGTCTTGTTACTATATATTGAATGGAGTTCCCGTGGGAACTCGCGAGAATTCCCTACAGTCCACGTGAGGGCTGGTGCTTGAAAATCAGGCCTCAGGGCAAGGTCAGGTCCAGGCCACTCCCCCAGGTCCCGTTCCCTTGCCCGCCAGCCTTAGCTACGCCCTATTCCTACCTCATTGGAACTATTCCCTAAACTAGTTGCACTTTACCTGACCATGGCGCCTGAATCTTTACTTAAATTTTTTTCCCTGTCTCAGGCTCCAGGTGAGAATGCTCCCTCTCAAACTTCTCATGTTTGGCATTTTTGAATAAAGTCTTACTCAGAAGGTGCTCAGTGATTTTCTTCCAAGAATGCCTTAAGTCCTAAATTGGAGACTATGAACCAAGATGGAAATGGTCCAGTGGAGAAAAATTCTGAACGTATCACAATTAACTTTTGGGTGGTGTCATTGTGGGTACTCCTTTCCTTAGCTTTTGATGACATCTTTCATTATTTCCACAATGAAATGCACATTCAATGTGTATTACTGGACAGTCAGTGAGGAGAGAATGTGGTGAGAGGTCTAGGTACAGCACAGGTCCTCAGGCTGCTGTCAGGGCTGCTGTTGCCCCTGCCTCACTAGAGTGGGCGCTGAAGGGCTTGGGTTAGCTCTCACATAGACTCCCCTCTCTCCCTCCAGTGATTTGGGCCCCACACCGCTCTCTCTGTGGTCATCAGCTTCACAAGGACAAGGCTGGCCTCTAACTGACCACGTCTGGTCTTTACTGAAGAGCTGTACCTTTGTACCCCTAAACAGAGGGAGCGAATCCTGCGGCTGGCACCCTTCGCTCACTGGGAGGCAGAAGCCAGAGGACAGACTCATGGCTTACTGGAACCCTTCATGTTTTTGTGACCAGAGGTTCTGTAAAGAAAAAACAAACTCACTTTGGAGATTGTGGCACCTGTGACACATACTGGCCGACACCCAACATCCACACCTTAAAGGAGGAGAAGTTTATTTGGGCTTGAAAATTTAGTCCACGGTTGGCCAGTTCAGAGGCAGAACAGCGTGGCAGAGGGGCCTGGGTGGAGGAGAGTTGCTCATATCATTGTGGTCAGGAGGCAGAAGGAGAAGGGAGGAGTCAGGGAGGAAGATATAGCCTTCCAGGTCACACCTGTAGCGATCCGCCTCTTCTAACCAGGCCCAGCCCTCTAACAGCAATTCAGCTCTATCCCTGCTATGATCAGTCACCTGCCAAAAGCCCTGCCTGAGCACGTGAGATCTTCGGGGAACATTCTTGATCTAAACCATAACACCCTTGCATACCTGCCACGGCTTCCTCAGTGTGGAGGTATCCAAGTTGCTAGTACTTGATCTGCAAACCCAGCTCTGAGGAGCTGACTGTCTTCCCCAAGTGACCTGCAGACTTAGCTCCCTGAGGCTGATCTCACCAAGATCTTCGGCTGCTCTTGGGATTCTTTGCTACTGTCATCATTGGTGGCTTTTTTTTTGTACTGACCATGTCTCCATATTAACTGACCACCTGATTTCTAGAATCTTCTCTTCTCCCAGCACCCTCCACGATCTTGGGGGGTGCTGTCCAGCTCCAAGGAAGCCTGTGAGGAGGACATTGTGCCTTGTTGAGAAAGCAGAGCCCAGCCCAACAGAATCCCACCTGGAGTAGCCAGAACTCATCCTGTGCATATGAACACAGTGTCTCCCTTTTCTTCTTTTTTCTCTTTTCTTCCAGCCTTTTCTCTTTATTTTGTATTCTGCATTCCTGTCCTCTGCCCCCACCCAATAGCTATTTGCCTTGATGTCACCCTCAAATCTTTCAACCTTTTACAAGCATTGTTTCCTGCGTGAGTGGTTGGAGCAGCCACTAATTCCCAGTGTTCATCTCTAGATAAAGCACTGGCTGATTTTATGCCACAATTAAAGCTCTTAATAATGTGACTTTAAAAAAAAAAATGTGACCTTAGCCAACCTTTCCTGCTCAGATTGTTAATATCACCTACGTTCATTCTCCGCCAGAGCCACATCGAATTGTTTCCAAACTCCCCCGTGAAATTTAACGTGGTATTTTTATTTATGGGAATCCTACAGTTTCTATTTCTCCCTTTGTAACTAGTGGATTCTGCCTTATCTTTCAGGTCTTCCTACTACCTCTTCACTCCTACACTAGGCAGAGAACCCCCGCTGTTCTCTGTTTCCGTAATGTGTTGAAGTCTGCGTCTAGGACATTTGAGAAGATCCATGCGACACTGGTGCTCTGGTGGAGAACTGTGTGCCGGCAGTCTCTGGAGCAGCAGGGTAGAGAGAGGAAGAGAAAAAATGCAGCCGTGTTATGAGCTGAACCGTGTCCCCCAAATTCCCGTGTTGGAATTCCAATCCCTATAATCTCAGAATGTGCTATTTGGAGCTAGCCTTTAAAGAGGTGCTTACGTGAAAATGAGGTTCTTATGGCAGTTCCTAAACCAATCTGATTGATGTCCTTCTACAAGAGAAGGAAATTTGGACACACAGGGGAAGTGCATACACAGAGAAAAGACCCATGAGGACACAGTGAGAAGGTGGCAATCTGCAAGCTAAGGAGAGAGGCTAAAGAAGAAACCAGACCTGTTGACGTTTTGATCTTGGATGTTCAGCCTCTAGAACTGTGAGGAAATAAGTGGCTGTAGTTTAAGCGATAGTGTCTGTGGCATTTTGGAAGCCCAGGTAGAGTAACGTAAGTACTCATTGCATTGCAAAAGAAGACAAAATACCAGAGATTCCAACGGGGGTGGGCAGGATGTGTTTGGCCAGAAGTAAGCTGAAATGGGAACTTCTTCTGTGATACACTCCTGATACCCCACTCTAGGCCTACATTCCTGAGCACTAACCCTAGTTCTACGTGCTTACTGGACGTTTGCCCTTGGGTATGGAAAAAACATCATACACTTGGCCTGTTTTCATTTGTTTCTCTATGCAGACTTAAACTTCCTTCAGAATTATTTTAACCAACAGCATCATCTTTTACCTACTTAATATGCAGAAATTTAGGAGTTATCCTAGATTCTTCCTCACTCTTATTCATATCTTCAAGCAGTCACTAGGACATTGATCTTACCATCTAAACAGATAAAATATAACCTCTTCTCTTTTATTCTACTGCTGAGTCCTTAAGGCTTCTTTATTTTCTATCTTTTATTCATTTAGCAAACACTTTGAAGTATCTATTGTGTTCTAGGCACTGGACTACGCTCTCGAGATACAACGACAGACAGAGCAGATTCCTTATCCTGACAGAGGATGCAGGTTTGTGGGCAAGACAATCAAGTGGATATGTAATTATAACGCATCACAGTACCCTGATTATGCAGTCAGGGGTAATAAATACAAAGGGCTGTGACAGCATAAAGGCGGAGCACCTGAGCTCAGTAAAGCAGGGATAATGTCTCAAAGGAAATGCACCTCAGCTGAGACTTGAGGATAAACAGGAATTAGATCGATAAACTGGATAATGGTGAGGAGAAGTGGGAAATACTCTAGGCTGAAGTGATACCCTATGCAAAGACCCAAAAACTACAGAGTGCTTAGGGAAACTGAGGAACTGATAACATTTTCGTATGAAATTTGTATGGATTTCTACAGGGTTGGGAGGGCATTTTAGCTTAGGCTTTCCTCAAAATAGACTCTGAGAGCAACTTCTATGCAAGACATTTTGGGGGGTGTGCTTCCTGGAATAACGCCTATGATGGAATAAAAGCAGCACACTGGGCAAAGACACAAGTCGAACTGCAATGCAGTTGTAACACAGACGCGACCTATCCTACGACGAGCACAGGAGCTCCAGGGCCTCGCAGATGTGCCCTGGTCTGAGCTGAGGGCTTTGGGCCTTGGCATTCCTGCACCAAGCAGTCGCCGGGTGAGGGAGGGCCTGTGACACCGGATGAAGCACCTTCCTTCGGCAAAGGGCAATGTCTGGAAGGGACTGAGCTGTGGGCTATTAGTGGCAGGACTCGCACAGCTGGGGAAGTAAGTGTCTTTGTCCTAAAGGATAAATTTGGACATTATTCCAGTGTTCCCTTCAATAGGCTAAATAAAGTCCTGACCTTGCCAAATTTGTGGGACATGCCAGACATTTTAGGTATTATAGTAAAAACGACAAGAGAACCATTACGTTTTCAAGTGCGTAACATAGATTTGTATTTTAGAGAGACCTCTCTGGAGGCCGGGTGAAGGATTGGTTGGAGAGCAACAAGACTGTAATTTGGGGCAAAGATTGTGAAGGCCAAAATATAGTAATGTCAGCGGAGAGAAATATTTAGGATATAGAATTGATGGAACTTGATTACTGATTGAATGACTGGCAGAGTCAGGGAGGAAACAGGTTAACAGCCAGATCTGGGGTTGTTTACCCCACTCTAATCTATCATACACTGCAGCCAGGGCAATGGAGCCAACACATGAACCTTATTATGTAATTTCTGGGCTGAGGAGCTTTGACTGTCTGCCAATTATTTCTCAATAAAGGCTGAATTCCATAGGCTCGGGAAGTCTTTGAAAGCACCTATTATGTCTAGGCTCTGTAACAGGAGGAACTGGTAGGAAAAGGAGGCGAGAGGACGTGGGCGAACATTCCTGATGGAGGGAATGCATACATATGTAGCTCCGGCCAGCAAGCCAGCCTCTCGGAATTAAGCGTACCTCAAGATCCAATCCCTGCTAAACTGCTGTCTTTGTCATATGCCTTCCTCTTACTCTGTGAGCCTTGTTTGGACAACACACCTTACCTGGACTAACTCCTGAATAAACGGCACCTTTCCTCTTGATCTGAGATTGGATTACCTCCAGAACTTGCCTTTTACCCAAACCATGCTTGCATCCACCTTCCAGCCAGGACATATTACCTGATGGTCTGTGTTATGATTTAGGTATAAAATGTCCCCCAAAGTCTTGTGTGTTTGGAAGGTGATTGGATCATGGGAGTGTTATACTCATCAGTGGATTCATCCATTGAGTTCTGCAGCTCATGCACTGTTAGGAGGCGGGGCCTGGTGAGGGCTGAGTCATCCGGGGACAAGACCTCACAGATGTATTCTTGTCCCCAACTCCTCCCCTCCTCTCTATTCTCTTTGTGCTTCCTGGCTGCCATAGGTTGAGCAGATTTCCTCAGCCATGCCCTTCTATGCTATTTCTGCATTGGAGCCAGCTGACCATGGACTGAATTCCCCAAAACTGTGAGGTAAGTTAAACCTCTTCTGAGTTGTGAGTATTGGGTATTTTGTCCCAGTGATGGGAAAGATGACTAATACAGCCTTTCTGAAAGGCACGTGGAAATTTATGTGGAGAGGTGGATGCCCATAAGCACCTCACCTCCACTGTTGAGGCCACTTAATAGATTCTAGTGTAGATTGTAACTCTTAGATTGTTTTGGAGGGATTAGTGCCCTCTAGCCCTTACTAATCTGGACAGATTTGGGGTAGTTTACTATAGTCTAATGTATCCCATGTATCTTTGAAGACCAAGTTCTTGGATATGCCAGATTTACAAGCTATGAAATGCCGTGGATGGGAAGCTTTACTTCTGTACAATGGCTAGGGAATGAGTCTTCATAAGTACATTTTGAGAAAACATAAGACCTTTTCTCCCCTCCAGAGAATGCCAAAACATTTTTTAAGCTTACATATTTTAAAGGACATTCTTCCCTGTTTCCTTTTAAACTGCAAGGAATTTCTTTTTTCTGAATGTTGAAATTCCAAAATTTTCCTACATTGTGAGGAGGAAACGATCTTCCTTTTCACATTTCTGCCACTCCAGAAAAATAAAACATAATCCTGAACTTGCCAATCTTTGGATTGTGTGGAAGAGAATGTGAAAATGGGGGAATAATGTGTGGTCTGCTAAATTTCATAGGGATTCAATGCAATTCCAGGACGGAATAAAGATGAAAAATATGGAAGGAATTTTTTTCTCAAAGAGAATTTTAATGCAAAAAATAACAGGAGAGATTTGCCCTTTACAAGAGTCTAACATGAGTCTTCCACCCTCTTCAACAGAATGTAATATACATAGGGGAAGATATAGGAGGAATTTAAACTAGATATTAAGATGAAGTTTCTGATGGAAAGTTTTAGTAAGAAATTGCTGATATGGAGTTATTGAAACAAGTTCACATTTTCTTTTTTTGTTTGTTTTTTGAGACAGGGCCTCGCTATGTAGCCCAGGCTGGCCTTGAATTCATGGTGATCCTCCTGCCTCAGCCTCCCAAGTGCTGGGATTACAGGCATGCATCACCATATTCAGTGATATTTTCTTACAAATAGATATTTGGGAATCATTTTAAAACTGATTTGTTAAATACTTAAAAATGTTTAAAACCGTTAGGATAAGGAGACAGGGAAGAACCCCACAGAAAGCCCCATAAAGCTAATAAAAATGGCAGTCATATATAAACGCTATGATATCTCCAGTCACTGCATGTGCACCTCTATTTAACTTCTGTCCCCACACACCATTTGCTATGAGTCACCAACTGTCTTAGATTGCTATAACAGAACACCACAGACTGAGTGGCTTAAACAACAGACATTTATTGCTCGAAGTTCTGGAGGCTGTGAAATGCAAGATTGAGATGCTGGCAAATTCAGTGTTGGGCAAGGGCAAAGGCTCACTTCTTTGTTTACAGCAGCTGTTTTCTGCCTGTGTCCTCACATGGTAGAGAGAGCGCTCTAGTCTCTCTTCCTTTTTTTTTTTTTAAGGATACTAATCCCATGATGGGGCCCCTCCTTCATGACCTCATCTAATCCTAAGTACCTCCTGAAGCTCCCACCTCCAAATGCTGTCACATTGGGAATGAGAGCTTCAACAGAAGAATTTGACAGAATACAAACATTCGGTCTTTAGCACCACCCTCATATTTATTACTAACATCATGATTTGACCTGAGTGAGGGGTCTCCGAGATGCTCCCTTTATCTTCAGGCACCTGTTTGTACCCTCCTTCCTCATCAGGTGTGAGTACTGAGCACAGTGCCTCAGTTCTGGACCTGTATCCCCAACTCTGTGTTTGACTGGAAATACCTTCCGTTCACAAGCACCACTAGTGGCTGGCCACGGTGCTGTTCCCTGTCCAAAGGGAGGCGCCTGGCTGTGCTTTCCTGAAGCCCCCAGGGCTGGCCTGCTGCCTGCCCAGTTGTGGAACAGCCCTACTCTGCTCTTGGAAATAAAACCTATGTGCACTGGAGTCCCTAGAACTCTCGAAGATCTTATTGTGATTGGTCTTGGCATTTGAAAACCACCCATGCAGTTCCTATCAGCTGATTCTCTCTGGAGGCCAACCGTCGGGTCCTAACTGGCTCTAGTCAAATGATGGACTGATCAGGTACACCTGGGTGGGCAGGCGGCCTGCACTGTTTGTTCCTTTAGCACCTGGGAATGTCTCTTCCAAGAGTTTTTGAAATCCTGCCCACTACCACGCAGCATAGGCAGGCTGGGAAGTCGGGGTACACAGACTGCAGGGAAGGGGAATGATTATTGAGGCACTGTGGGCTGGGGGGTGTGGGTTAGTGATGCCTACAGGTGTGGGAAGGTGTGGCTGCAGCTGGAGAAGACTAGCTGGCTAGGGGGTTCTGGGATGTTTCTGGATGGTCCCCTGCACGGGGGTCCTTCTAGTAGGCCCCAGGGGCAGGACTGGGCAGCACGTGGACACGTCTCCCCAGCAGAGGACTTTTTCTTGAGCATGTCTGTGGAGGTTCCCAAGTGCAATCTCTGGGCTTCTTCGACCATCGGCTCATGGGGAACAGATCTTAAAACTTACAGCTCTGGGTTACCTGCCGTCCCCAGAGGGTGCCTCTTTGGTGGATTTAGTTCTGTGTCTCAAGCCGCCTAAACACTGGGTGCATGCTTCTGCAAACTGAAGTCTTTAGCCACCAGGGGGCAGAAGCTTCTCAGGACCATGACCAAGATTATGGTCCTTTTCCTTTCTGGATTTGAGTGGGAAGTATTCCATCTGAAAAATCACTCTCGCATGTTATCTCTTCTCTTCCTTTTCCCTCAAACAACCTGATTGATACTCTGGATCAAATGGATCTAATGAACTGTGTGGTTTTATTTTCAAAAGAAGCTGAGGAACCAGGATGACTATTCCTACAGTTAGTTGCATCTGCCCCTAGAAATTCACATCTCAATCCAGTGCACACCGGGGCTGGTGGACGAGTGTCTGGGAGAAGGAAGGTACTTGCTTTCACTCTGCACAGACACCTCTGTCTTGATGTTATCAGGAACACAGAGCTGAGTGGCACGAGCTGAGGACAAATCTATTGCGTGACCTGAGATACAGATTTCTAGGCAGAGGATTACAGCCTGGTGCTTAGAGAAGTAGGCGCTCAGAAGCCTTCCTCGGTCCTCCCTCCAACCATCAGCCATCCGCGCAGACTGGCTTTTCCTCTTGCGGTCACCGCTTGCTTCATTTTCAAGAAGCTCTCTCTGCTGCCTTCCTTCCTTTCCTCCAACTTGCGGGACGGTGATGAGCTCTTAGGGGCAGTACAGAAAGATGCTATTTTGGTATTTAACCCAAAGTGGAATTCCCTCTGCTTCAGAGGAGGACAGTCCTGGTTTTCTGATCCACACTAGATACCATGAGATATTAAGGGGCTTTCTACACAAATCAAATTCTATTCAGATCCCTAGTTAAAAAGGAAAACTCCCTGAAGATGGAACTAAGAAACAACAGCAGAGAGACAGCTGATATCCCGTGGAACTAAAAAAGCCCTTCTTCAGAGATAGCCTGTGCTTGAGTTTCTGTGCAGCACCTGCCTAGGACCACACAGCCCCGCTCCAGGGACAGGAACAGGCAGTTTCCTAGAGTGGGAACAAGACACCAGCGGGGGAAAAGCGCAGAGCGCGCTGGGCTAACCCTTCCTCACGTGAGAGGAAACGGATTCCCACAGGGGCGGCCTCAGGGTCAGAAGCAGGAGCAGAAGTCTGGCCCTGTCTCTGGCTTTGTCCACCACATACGGTGTATCTTGGTCTTCGCTCAGTGCGTCTCAGGCTGGCGGTCAGTTGCAAACACTCCATGCGAATGACAACCTTTAACAGCAGTGACTCGTCTGACAAGCCCTACAGATTCCCTCTGTAATCCCTGACACCCTTTTATAACCTGGAGAAGTGGAGTCACCTCCAGGGACACCTTTCTAGCTGCAGCCTGGTTATGGAGGTGAGTGCTATATGGAATTTGCACAAAGTGAGAGGGGAGAGCTGATACCTAACTTCGCAGAGGACAAGGCAAGACCAATATATATTTTGGAAAAATATTTTCTGTGGTTGAAATACTTCTAGCACCTGAAGTTCTAATTCAGAAAACAGCATATTGCTACTCACTCATCTCCCTTTTTTTAATATGGTAGTTAAAACACCTCCCTGTTTCCAGTGAGGGTGGAGGAAAGGGTTGCCTAGATTTTACACTTTTTGGGGGGGGAGGGGTGCTGGGGATTGAACTCAGGGCCTTGCGCTCGCTAGGCAACTGCTCTACCACTTGAACTAAACCCCCAACCCCAATCTTCTTAATAAAACATCTTGTACACACTCTTTCCGTCCTGGAAACAAAATTAGAAAACATGGACCTAAGGCTGGGCCATAACGCACATTTGCTATTTGGCTAAGGAAACCTACAAGGCCTGCTAGAGCCGGCAGGGCCAATGATCCCTCCGCAAAGGCCAGTCTGAGCTACAGACACAACACACAGGCAGGGATGGTGCGCTTGTTTCTCTTTTTAAAATGTGCAATTTTTGCAGTGATTCTGTTATTTAACCTTGTTTATATTCTTAATGTGCTTTTAAAACAAGGATTTTTTGAAAGCTTTAAGCATAAACATTTTTAATTTACTTCCAAATTTCTTTGAGGGAAAGTATGTATTTTCCAAATCATTACTCTTTTGAAATGAAGGCATAACTTGCTATTGGAATGTTTGTTTACCAGTTTATATAGTTTATAAGGTCATTTCTGAAGTCCTGACACATTTCTTTAGGTATTTCTTTGGGTATTTGAAGAAATGATTTTATTATTCTCTGAAAGCTTTGAGTTTGGCAAATTGGAAAAATTGTTCTTTGATACATTCAACTCTGGAGTAAATCTAAAATTAAGCCTATGGATGCTGTCATCAAGAAAAAAGAATTTCATCGAAGTTGAGAAAATCAATTTCCTGGAGATGATATTCACTTGACAGGAAAACCCATGGATATTCCTATGTCAAATGCTGGCTTGGAATGTAATGCAATGGATGATAGCTACAATAAATTTAGCATTGAGCCAAAAAAATTAACTTTTAAAAAACTACTTTTACTGTAAGTAATCACAAGTTAAATTGTCAAAAACTGAAGAAAATGGACCAAAGCATTGCTTTGTATTGTAAGCTATAGGAGGCAATGTTGACTCTCATCGGTACATTTCACAGTGATAAACAGGCTGCTTTGTTGTCTGGCAGTGCCCATTCAGCTCCCACAGACAGAGCCGCCTTGTGATGTGGTTCAGGGAGGCAGGATCCACGATGCAGGAGGGCAGCGTCCGTGGCCCGGGCCCTTTGGCTAGCTCTTCCCTTTCCTACCCGGGAGAGGAACCACGAGAATGAGTGTCTGATGTGGAACTCTGGCACTGGCCCTTCATGAGCTCGGAACTGTGATGTTTCTGAAGCTCACTCAAGCTGGTAAGACTTCGGGATTGCCCCCCGACCCTTTCATCCCGGCTTCATCCTTCCTAGGTTCAGAGCTCCCAGACCCAAGTGGGAAGACGCCAAGGAGGGAGGTGGCAGAGGTAATCACACTGCTAGTTGACTTCTCAGCATCCCAGGCAGCAAGTGATAAGCCTTTTGAGTGGGAGGAAGAAGTGGGTTCCTGCCATAGTCCCTGGGAAAGGCTTGATCTGCTCGCACAGCAGACTAAACAAAGCAAGCTTTCTATCCGCCATCAGGGATGCCCAGTGAGGTCCACAACGCTGCTCAGAGCTTCTTTTGGCTTCGTATCTGTCCTGGGCTCAGAGGTCAGGACCCAGACTCACCTTCCGCAGCATCTAGAACATAAGCCAAAATCTCTTTCCGGGTTTTCTTTAGAGCTCGTTTCCTTAGAGTGGGACAATTTTTCTATTTCTTTTCCTCAGTTTTTACATTTCACTTCTTCCATGAAGCTTGACCTATTTTGGAATGATCGCAGTCAGAGATGAAGTGGAACAGTGTATGCTATCCTGCAAAGGGCCCATTCAAACCCGCATCTTTTATGGAAGGGGCATCTCAGAGACAAGCCAGAGTTCCCTGAACTGCCAACGGCGCCTCTCTGGCTTAGAAGACTTCAAAGCAGGACTTCTGTGGCAGGTGTTGCTGGGTCTACAGCTAGTGAAGTGTTCACAGAGAGGGCCAAAGGCTACTGAGGGGTATCATTCCCTTTGTGCTTGAGAGCGGTCTGAGGGAGAAGAGTCGAGGGTGGGCATTCCTAGGCTGGACACTCGCAGTGGATCAAGGTGGTCATCTGTGAAACAGGTGGCTGTAGACAGCTAGATGGGCTCTAGATTCTCAGGGTCCACATGCTGTTTGCAGACATTATTTTGGGCCAAATACACATCCATATTTGTGTCCTTTTCTCAGTTCCTTAAGTCAGTGGGTATAATGCTGTGTGGAAAGTTCTAGCAAGGGAGACAAATTGGAAATAGGCCAGGTTGTGGGGAAGAGCAGTGGGCTAGACCTTGGCTATTCCATATAGCAGAGCTGTGCACGAGAGGGAGGGGCAACAGGAAAATGCACCAAGGTAACGCTAGTGGTGTAGAGGCTTGGTGCAAGGAGACAGCCGGCAAGGAGTTCAGTTTAAATCAGGTTTGGTAAAATCCCTCTCTCTTAATAAGCTGCAATAATTCTTGTGAAGTCTTCATAACACGGACAGAGAATTTCTACTCAGGATTTTTATCTCTAGTTTGGCTCACAGGTGAGAAGTTAAAAAAAAAAAAGAAAGCAAAGGCAATCAGGCATGGTGGCACATTCCTGTAGTCCCAGCACTCAGGAGGCTGAGGCAGGAAGGTCACAGCACGTTCGAGGACAGTCTGGGCTACACAGTAAGTTCAAGCCCAGCCTGAACTGCAGCGTGAGACCCTGTCTCAAAAAAAGAAAAGAAAAAAGAAAAGAAAAGAAAGAAAGGACTCCAACTCCAACTTTTGCATTGTTAGTAGAGTGACAGTGATCATGTTTTCCACCAGAGTTTCTTGTGAGTCTGTCAAGCTGTACCAGTCATAACCGGTGGCTCCTCTTCAGCTTATGCTGTTTAACTCTCCATGGATAGTGGCCCCCGTACTTCCCCCATTCTCTATGCATGTGTTTCCAAAGAGAGCGATCTAGGAAGTCCTTTGCCTCACTTGCCTCCCCACCCCCATTCCCATCCCCCGTGTTTCCAAAGAGGCCCTGAGGAGCCAGCCACACCTTCCAGTACCACACTCCCACGTGACCCTCCCCTGCAGTCTTGGCTGGCCCTGTAGCATGGTGTCATTTCAGAGATTATTTAGAGAAATCTGGACTCCTGCAGTGCTAGTTCTGGAGAAGCCAACTGATTTCTAAGAAGTCTATCTTGAGACCTCTGTGTTGGGAGGAAGCCCAAACTTGCCATGTGCAAAGAAATGCCCAGCCCTTGTCCAGCTGTTCCAGTCATTCCACTTGAGGAGCCAGATATGACGTGGAGCCCAATCAGGCATTCAGATGATGCCAGCTCCTCGTGTCATCTGGCAGCAAACCGTGAGACTCTGGGAGAGCAATCACCTAAGCCCAGGCAACCGCCTAATCATGAGAGACAATACATTTCTATTTTTTTCTTTTGTTTTTTGAGACAGGATCTCATTATGTAGTTCAGGCTGGACTTGAACTTACTATGTAGCCCAGGCTGGTCTGGAATTCAGGTGATCCTCCTGCCTCAGCCTTCCCAGTGCTGGGATTACAGGTGTGCACTACCACACCTGACTAATAAATTTCTGTTCAAACCACTATGTTTTGTGGTGCTTTGTTACACAGCAATAGAAACGCTCACCATCACTGGACCAGATAACCAGGAAAACAGCAAGCCATTTTCTACATCTATCTTTTTCTCAGCTTCCCTGTCTTAAGTGTGAAAGAATGACTTTCTTCTCTTCTTGGGACACAGGAAATATGGCCTCACTGATGGTCACGAAGACAAAATCATTGCACTTGGAGTCATGATTGCTAAGAGAATTTTGAAAACATCCACAATGTAAAACCCTCTTCTTTTCCCTCCTTTTCCTGACTGGTGCCTGTCACACACCAGTGTACTTCCTGGACTTTACACTGCCCGATAGACACACTCAGGTCACTGGCCAGGAAGGTGCTTTGATAGCAACACACGACCAGGGCAGAGCTTCTTAGAGATGATGGCAGTAAGCAGAAAACAACCAGTGCCAGGCAAGTGGGAGAACACCTGGTCTCTTCCTTTCTCAGCATCAGCTTGCCCCAAGGTCTCTTTCTAAAACCCAATTAAGGTGTTTCTCTTTCTACTGCTATTTCCACTTTTTTCAAGGTACTTTAGTATCCTCTATCTTCAGAAAGATGCTGGAGAATCCTCTTCCCCCAAGTTCAAGGACACAAGGTTTGAGTTTTCAAAAGGAACATTTACTAGGAAACTAAAGGACAACCAAACAGAATGCAAGAGAACAGAGGAAGAGGTACACATGGGTTGAAGGTGTTCAGATTTATAAGCAGCCTTTGGCCACACCTGTACAGGCTGGGCAAAGCTTTCCCGACCCAAAGTCACTTGCCTGCCATGTGGGCAGCGCTCTTTGCCTGTCTCCACACAGCCACCTTGTTTCATCTCAACAAGCCAGTAGCATACTCTTTAGTACCCCGGGGCTGCCATCGCTGGGCAGGAAGATCCCGAGATGGGAACAAGAGGCGCAGCTGCCTCAGGATCTTCAGCCCCTGCTCCCATTGCCAAGGACACGTCAGCATCTAGTGGATGGCTGCCCGCCACTGTCTTCTGGAGCCAGGCTGGGTTCTTTGGGGCCATTCTTCTGGGCTCATCTGCCTGGGTCCAGTAACAATCTTTCTGTTCACTATCCTGCTGGCACTAGCCCTTCATGCTTTGGTTCTAAACACTGGTGTGGTGGAGGATGTCTGCATGGGGAGGATGGGCAGAGGGGAACCTTGGTAAAGAAAGCTGAATTTTTCTCACGTCATCAGACACGGGCAGAACTTGGATTCCTTTTGAATCCCTGTGGTCAGAAGCCAGTAAGAGATGGAAACGATTAGGCAGGCTGGGGAGTGCACGAAGCTGGGGTGTAACAATACTGCCTCACCCAACTCAAGGCCTCCGCCCTTTGTAGATCTGACATCAGGGGGCAGGGCTGCTCGCACTAGGCAGATGTGGCAGCAACAACTTTCTGACAACATCCAAGGATCCCGTTTCCACTCAGTCTCACATTAAAATGTTAACTCAAATGAATATAATGAGCTTTCTAGGAAGGTAAACTACAATCCAACTCTGGATTCTGCTGCAAAGACACTGTATGAACAGGGAAACATTATCTTGGAGTAGTGACGTAAATGTGTGGAGGGGGTGCCTTGTACCATAATGGGACAGAGAGAGGACCACCAGGCAACAGCCCCTGGCCCTCCTAGGATACACTGAGGCCTTTGGTTTCATTTCGGTGGAGGCAGAAGCAATGAAGACGAGGTGCATAGCTGGCAGGAAACTGGCAGGAGGGAAGTGAGTAATGAATGAGCTACCTAGGGAGAGCCCTTGACCGTCACTCTTACAGGTATTTCCATTCCCCAAATGCTACTCTTACAGGTATTTCCATTCCCCAAATGCTATGAAAGTGCTATTTGTCTGCAGCGAGAAGAAAACCTCTACATGTGGCTGCCTGAGCCTGACTCTGGGCTGTTGCATATGGAAGTATCTAAAAAGGCACTCAGGCCAAGAAGGCCCCCAAACTGTGCCTTCCCTTAGGGGCATCCTGGGTCACCTCTGTGATCGCGTATCACACAATGCTATACCTATTGGTGAGGCTGTTCTCTCAGTGAAAAATGTGCCTGGGAAAGAGTATTCCAGAAGGCATATGTCATTGAGAGGTGTGCCTCTCTAGTGGGGATGAACAGTAAATTCCGTTCTAATAACACCAGTTGAAAGGGAGTGGCTGCTGGCTACCGAGAAAGAAATGTTCTAGAATCTCAGAACTCAGAATCTGGTTTTAGCAGAAAAAAGAGCTGTGGTCAACTGGTACTCTGCCATGTGCATGGAAGGGGGCAGTGAATTTGCTGTAACTAACCCTCCTTGCACTGGAGCTTCTCCAAGGGAATGGCCTGCTTGTCCTGTTATTCTCTTAGGGCTATTCTTTGTACAGCTAGAGCACTTCTTGGGGTGAAACTATTCTCTGAAGACAGCTATTAGCTCAAAGGTAGTGGAATTTGAATTGAGATCTGCTGCCTATTTAGCACCTGGATATATTTTTAAATACTCTATTCTTCCAGGGCATTCAAGCAAATAACTTCAGGTCAGAATGACCTCTGCCATGGCAGGTGCTCTGTCGCCATTACCAAGGGCCTTATATTAATCACTAAGAGTCCTGGTCCTCTTGGGACTTTCACTATGTCACTTGTTTTTTTCCATAGTCCAATCTTGGTTCTTGGCAATGAGAGACGAGCTTTCCCTATAGCACATCACCTTGGGCCACCTGAAGAAGGTGGCTGGACCATTTAGGTTCACCAAACCCAATTTGGAAAGAGGGCCAGTTATTGCTGTGGTTACAGCTGAGCATTTGGTCACTGGAGTTGTCCGGGTGTTGCTGGATGGAAAAAGTTACTTAAGATCATTGTTAGATGGTTGTCCTACTATGTCCTTGGCACAAGCTGTCCTCTATCCACAGTCATCGTTTCTGTAGGAAGAAGAAACAAAAAGAGTGATTGGTTTTCCATTGTACATTTTTAATATGTACCAAACAAGTGTCAGTACTGTGATGGATGCTGGGAAGATAAAAGCCATGAGTAGGATGCTTGCCCTGGTTTCAAAGGACTTACAGAGGGACAGGTAAATAATAGAGGTGCAAGTAACTGCTGTAGGAACCTTCGAAGAGGTTGAGATCTACCGGGAAGATTCTGAAGGATAAGTCTTCAGTTGGGCCATCTAGGCTGAAGAGGAGCCTATCAGGTGAGAAGGGGAGAAGGCCACGCGGGCAGAGAGGAGCCAGTGCAAAGGGCCAAAGGCAGGAAAGAATCCGGTGTATTAGAGGAATTGTTGGGATAGAGGCAACTGGACTTTAGATTGAGGAGTGGACTGGTAGCAAATTAGACTGGACTGGAGAAAAGGGGCAAGAATGGCACAATATCACAACCTCCATTTCTTGTTTCCCTTCTTTCCCAGCTGTGAATGGTGGGCTTTCTTAACAGAGCTCCAGACTTAGATTAGCAGATAATTTCATCTAAATTAGCACACTCAGT
This sequence comes from Hystrix cristata, assembly GCA_004026905.1. Taxonomy (NCBI): domain Eukaryota; kingdom Metazoa; phylum Chordata; class Mammalia; order Rodentia; family Hystricidae; genus Hystrix; species Hystrix cristata. The sequence continues at coordinate 16,384 of PVJO010004412.1, read as the reverse complement.
TCAGCATTCAACTGAAATTCATCTCAGGATATTTTATAGTACAGATTATGAATATTAACACTTCAGTCATAGAAAGAAAACCAAAGTTACTTCCATGGATTTGGTAATAATAAAAAATTTACACAAATTAAAAGAGGCAGCAAACATTCTCAAACTGAAATATATGGACATAAAGTCTGCATGTAAGGCTATAACCTTGACAAAGTAATAGAAGCCGGAGTGTAGACTGTAGAAGAAAAGCTGTGGCTGACTGTGGTCCTTGGCTTTGAAGTGTGCACACACACATCCCTGAGAAAAGGGGTATTTGTTTCTGAGTCTAGCAAGAAAAGGTGAATAGATATTTGTCTTCATATTGTGATTCATATATAAATTTTCCAGGCTGGGTGCTACTCTAGAGTGCCTTCCAAAGGGTTCTGCTTCCTAGACCATCACTCACTTCAGGCTCTGGGTCCCCTTTCCCCTTGCTCAGCTGTGAGAACCATCCTTGAAAGCCCCGAATGCCAGTCGCATCAGTGAATGTGGTCTGGAATTAGTGGTGCTATTAGCCAAGGGGACCATGTGCCACATTGCTTAATTTTCAATACTCATTGCATGCCAGGAACTAGGGTATAAGCCTTACACATCCTTAAAAGAACCCTGTGAGGTTCTTTACTAGAAGATACAGAGATGTAGAGATTAGTTTACACAGAGCTACACTGTGACTAAGTGAAGGAGTTTCAATACATCTTTAGAGTAATGGGTCATCTCTACCAGTGGTCTTTCAAGAGAACCTTCTTGGAAGCAAGCATTCTAGGAAAACTCAGGCATGCAAATCAGGTCTGAAAAGACGTTCGGCTGTCTCAGAAGAAGAGCACTTGAGTATGGCATGAATAAATTATGCTGCTACTCACCACCCTTTTTCTGTCTTTTGGGACTAAGACTGAAAAAACAGAACAAAACAAAGTAAACACATTACAACATCTTTCCAACTCTTAAACCTAGTAAGTTTTTCAGCCAACATTTTTGTAAGATGAGGTGTGAGGAAAGACTTTTCTGTAGTTAAGAACAGTGTTGACCCAGCAGGGTTTGGTGGGAGATGGGTGGAGAGGGTCAGCAATGGCAATTTAAGCACTGTGGCCCGAACACTGTCTGAGCCTGTCCCAGGTCTGATGCACTGGGAAAGGCAGCAGTGTCTTGGTTATCAGGCCCCCGGGCAGAATCACAGGTTTGGAAGGTACCAGGAACTTCGGCAGCATCAACAGGAAGTAGTGGTTATAAAACTATTGGAACAGGGGATTTAAGTGAATTCAATTGTACTGAGACGTAAGGATTTGATTGGAATGAAATCAAATTGAAACCAAAGATGAGAACTGTCCCAAGGAAAACTGTAATGTGTAGTGACATTTCAATCACAAAAATGACAGCTGATGTGAGACAGGCCATTGAAACTGACCTCAAATTAACAACATGAAAAGATGAGTGGTACATTAGATCTTATCTCCCTGTGAATTTGAAAATGGATTTTGATTACCGGAAGTATCTAAGGGCTTTGAGTTAAGAAGCTTGTCAAGAACTGAAGTGATTCATACTACATGATTCAATTTTATATGTACTTAATACTTGTATTTTAAAATTTTATTTAAAAAGCACAAAATTTCAGGACTTTGATCATTTATTGCTTAGTACAGCTTTGCAAATACATATATGAAGAAACATCACCTTTGCTTCACTTAGAATCTGATTAGCTTCTCCTTTTCCCCAAAGGGAGCATTTTATATTTTTCACTCTCTCTCTCTCCTCTTTAAGAACTGGTATGGTGTAGAAATAAAACATGTCAATATACGTATACTGTCAGTCAGGAGACTGCAATAACTAGCGTAGAAAATGAGTCTGTCTGTGTAACCACTATTATTTGTTGAGCACTCAGTCACCTGGCTCTAGCCTAAGAGGGTCACATACCTTATCTCAACCCTACTTCAACCCTCTGTGATAGATACTACTTTTTTTTTTTGGTGCTGGGGATTGAACTCAGAACCTGGTGCTTGCAAGGTAAGCACTCTAACCACTGACTAAATCCACAGCCCAGATATTACATTTTAACAGGTGAGATAATTGAGTCTAAGGTGGTATGTGGCAGACCACCATCTCCACCCTGCCTCTGTGGATCTGAATGTAGGCCCAGGAAGGCAAATCACTGTGCTCCACGTGCCAGCTCCACAATGGCACCTCTTACAGAGAAGAGTTCTGGATAGCATACCTGTGGAGAGGGGTGTTGCAATTCATTGCCAAGCTGGCCTTGAGGAAAAAGGTGACAGATGGTGGCATGCATGACATGTACATTGTTATTTACTGAGAAAGTTTCATTAGGCACAATTGAGAAACAAGGACTCCAGTGAAGGCACCATTCAGAGAAAGCAGAAGAGTGTGGTCGGTTCTTTCAGATGAAGGGGCACGAGAAAGAATTAGTACAAGACAAAAATTACTGATGAAGTTAAGTGGAAGATATTTGGAGTCTGTTACTCTACATTTACATTCACTTATTTATTTATTAGTGTATTCAACATGTATTGAGCATCTGCTGTTCGCACTGAGCATTAGGAATAAAAATGATGCACGATGCATACCCTGCTCTTGGGGTGCTCACAGTTCTCAGCAGAGGACAACAGAATTAAGGATGATGGGAAGACAGTTAAATGAAGTCTCAGTTGGGAGCTCTGATTATTACTGCTATGTGTGTGCATAATTGCGATTGGCCCAAAAAGGGAAGAAGAGGGACAAATATCATTAACCTTGCCCTGTCCCATGTCTGTGCAGTCATTTCAACTTTGCAGTGTGGGACTTAACTCTGAATGACCTTTTGTAACCTCAATTATTTTTGACTACTAAACTGATAACTCTGTTCCTATAGTAACATTGCAACATCACAAAGGTGTAACAATTAAGATTTATAAGTGATGACGTAATGATTTTTTTGTGTTAAATTATATTTATTCAAGTGCAATACATATTTTGCTATCCTCATTCTGCGTTGTTTTGTGCTTTTAAGCTAAATGCTTAACAATATGATATAATAGAAAATCACCAAATTTATCAATGTGTATATTTAGGAGAACTTAACTAGTTAATTCTATAGTAAACATTTAAATTCTTAGAAAAATCTATTGTACTAAATATATAAAGTTTATTTTTAAGATGTAGAAATGCTTATGATAATTTAATCTAAATATAAAAAATATAGTTTTTAGCATTGTAAGAGTTAAGTGTTTGGGAATAATTCTGTTTACTACTTAGTAAGTTTGATATTTAAAATATTTGATATAACCACCTATATAAGTTTGTGTCTTTAGTTTGAAATGATCAAGAAAATTTAGCTAATTAATTGCTTAAACAGTGCTCAAATATTTAGGGGAATTTTATTTGCTAGATTTACAAGGTTCAAAAAATTTATTTCAAAATAAGGGAATTTTATTAAATATAAAATTGGTGTTTAGGAGTTTAGGAAGATTAATGATCTAATTTAGAAGTAAAAACAAGTAAACAATGAGTGTTTTAATTTCAAAACAAAATGGTTATTTATAATTATTATAATAGCTAACATTATATAGCATTTGGTATGAACTATTTTAAGAATATCACAAATATTAATTAATTGATTCTTTACAACAGCCCTCCGAGGGAGGTACTATTAGTTTTCTCCATTTTACCAGTTCAGGAAATCAAGGTACAGGGATATTAAATGACTGCTTTACCAAATGCATTAGCTTCTCGGGGCCGTCATAGCAAAGTACCATACAGCTTACAAACAACAGAAGTTTGTTCTCTCACAGTTCTGGAGGCCAGAGTCAGAAACTCAGGTGTTGGTGGGGCCAGGGTCCATCTGAAGGTTTCATTCCAGTTCCTACCCCAATGTCAGCAGCATTCTCCTCATGTGTCCCTCAGTGTATTCAGATGGCCTTCTTGTAAGGACATTAGTTATTGAATTTAGGATCTACTCTAACCCAGTATGACCCCGTTTTAACTAAATATATCTGCAAAGACTTTCTTTCCAAACCAGGTGCCATTCTGAGGCTTTTGGGCAGACACGAATTTGAGGAGGATAATATTCAATCCAGGACCCCTTAGTCTCCTACATCCAGCACGTTAATAAGGCCCATGTCAGTTCTCAATCCTCATTTGATGCATCTGGCCATTCTTTCCTCCTTGCTTCTTTTACTTTTTTGGTATATCTCACCTTCCGGTATATACCTTCTGCGTCTCTTCCCCATTTACATCTCAACCATCTTTAAAACTGCAGGATGGTCTTTCTCTGGAACTCCAGACTCCTGTATCTACCTGCTCTGTGATGTTTCCTTGTGGACATTCAACAGGTGCTTTGAGCTTAGCTAGAGAAACTCTTGATCATCCTGTGCAGGTGCTCTATCTGAAGTCTTCCTCAATCACATCACAGAAACTCTATTCTTCCGCTTGATCAGGTGCCAAAATCTTGGAATCAGCCTTTGCTTCTTTCTTTCATATCCGGAGATCCTACTGGGCTTCCCTTCAAAATACACGCAGACTGTAACCACTTCTTACTATTCTGCCTATTCTGCAGCCTAGACTCCTAATGGATATTCCCACTTCCACCTCTGCCCCTATCTGGTCTGTTCTCAAGATGGCAGGAGAAGGATCAGTTGTAGGCTCAGATCATGTCACAGCTCTCTTGAAAATCTGCAGTCACTCCATGTTCATTTCAGACAAGGATCCAAGTACTTAAGATCTACCAGGTTCTATGTAACCTGAACTCCACCCATCCTTCTGAACTCACCTCCTCTCCCCTTCCCCTCTGTCTCTGCATTCCTCACTATCCCCACTGCTCCTTGTACAAATTTCCTTAAGCTCTTTGTATTAACTATTCCCTCAGTCTGTAATCCTAATGCATAGGAGGCTGAGGCAGGAGGACTGCTGAGCTTGAGGGCAGACTGGGCTACATAATGAGGTCAAGGCTAGTGAGACTGTCTAAAAACAAAAAGTAAAAAATTAACTTTCCTTAAACCACATCACACTTCTAACATACCTTAGTTGCTTTATTTTACTTTTCATTGCACTAACTTTCAGTATTATGCAATATGCTCACTTACAATGTTTATTTTCTGTTTCTCCCCCTAGAATGTATGTTAAACTAGAGCAAAGATTTTTGTCTATTTTCATTCCACAAATGCATCTTTGGTAACTACAGTGAGTATTCAATCAATATTTGTTGAACAAATAAATAAATACTCGAAATCCAGCATCTCCCACTCTAAAACAATTGTTTTAAACAAAGCCTGACTGTTCTTTCCTGTAACAGGTATCTCAGTACAGCAAAAGATGCAACGCAGAGGCACCTTGGAGACTGCTGAGGTGAGCTGACAGCATGGTGGCCAGCATGGTGACTCGAGCCTGAGGGAATGCTGAGCTTCCTGGAGGACGTGGTCATGCATCTCCCCACCTGCCTTTTGAACTAACATGAGTCTCTTACAAAGACCTTTATGAGAGCTGTTGGAGCCTTTGTGCTGTTGCGAATCTCATCTGAGATGATGACTAAGACTTGGTTGCACTGTCTGCCCTCTTGTAAGTGTTGCCTAGAGCTTGGAGAAGTTAAGTGTCAAAGAGAGGGCAGGACTCATTTGGTCCCCAAGAAAATGGAACGCCTTTGGCTTTCAGGGCTAGTGCTCAGTTACCTTCACAAATTAATAGAACTACTACGCTTGTAGATTTGAAAAACTGACATACAGAGTCTATCTAAGAAATCAGCAATCATTTTACAAGTTGTAAAATAGAAGAGATTGGAATCCTATTTAACGAGAATTTGTTCAATGTTGACTTTGTGCCAGGAATTTTGGCAGGTACTTGTTATACAGTGACAAATAATGCTCAGTCTGTGCTGTCCAGGAGCAGCTGGATGTGTGTGGATGAGACACACACGGATAATACTGAGTGGCACCAAATGCCATGTCCGGGATAGGCACAGGGCGCCAGAAGACAGCACAGACATGAAAAACTGAGCTCACGCTAGAGGATCTTCAGGATTTTTTCTGAAGAAAAGGGCTACTGATCAGACATTTAAAAGATGAGCTGGATCTAGCCAGGCAAAGAGAGTAGAAGGGACAGTATAAGCCAGGTGTGGTGGTGCATGTCTATAATCCCAGCACTCTGGGAAACTGAGGCAGGAAGACTGCAATCTTGAGCTCAGCCTGGGCAATTCAGTAATTTGTTAAGACTCTGTCTCAAAAAAAAAATTAAAAAAAGAAAAGGTTGGGGATGTAGCTCAGTGTGAAGATAATGATAAAGCTCAGTGTAGATCAGTATGAAGGTCCTAGCACAGAAAAGCAAGACAAAGCAAAGCAAAGCAAAGCAAAACAAGTTAAACAACAATTAGGTGTGACCCCAATATGGAGTGCAAGGGACAGAGGCAAGGTCACAGAGGACCTTGACCACCAAGGGAATGTGATTTTGATCTTATTCAGGGTAAAGGGAAGTTATTAGAAGATTTTATGAGGGGAAGGAACATGGTCAGATTTGTATTTTAGGATAAGGACTCTGGGAACAATGTCAGATTGGACTGAAGAGCACACCAGAGAGCTAGAAAACCAGAGCTGAGTGACTCTACTTTCCACTTTCACCATGGGGAGGACACACTATCCCAGCCTGAGCGTTCACAGCTTAGAGAGAAGACAGATGTAACTAATTATAAATCAAAAACTACCGGTTGTATTACTGGGCAATGTGAATCAGAATCCAAGTACCGTGGGGGCATTTTGTGCTACATGTAGTTCACTGGACATCTCAAAGAGGAAGTGGCACTTACATTGAATCTTGAGAGTACAAGGATTTATATAATGAGAAAATAGAGGAAAGGTAGTCTAGGCCGAGAAGGATCAGAAAGAAAGGTACAAGGAACAGATTGATTTACGGAACAGAAAGTGGTAGGGCCAGCAGTAGAAACTTTTGAAGGGGAAACATATGATCAAGTCTGGGTTATCCTAAGGAAAGTGGACTCCATGAGAGGAGATGACTGACGGGTAGCTGAAATTGCTTCCAAAGGCCACCTGAGGAAGAGATGACAGGCCCCAGGTGACCTTCTCAGGCACCTGCTGGGATCAGGCTCACCTAGTGGGATGGTGATATTCACTGCAGCAAATGTGACACAGGAGATGGTTGTTTTTAGCCAGAGTCTACACAGGACAGAGAGCAGCTATAGGATGTGTAGCCTACTGTGGTTCTATGAAGGATAAACACTGGCCATGTGAAGGCTGCAAGCAAGGGTCTGCACAGCCCCCAGGCCCTTCATGCTTTCCCTCTTCAACTTTAATATATAGTCCTGTTTTTCTCATTTTGGAAGGAGAGCTCAGAATTAAACACTGGAACATAGGCTAATGGAATAAACACATCCAGCAGGTTGAACAGAGCTCCATTTAAAAAAGTCAACATTTTAAATCAAATCTCAGACATTATATCATCTCATCTGTTAATATGTACATATACAACTGTAACAGAAAAAAACCTTTAAATTATAAAACCATACAACATTATTGCTCTCAATAAAATTAACAATGACTCTTTAATGCTTCCTAATACCTGAGTTCAGATTTTCCCTGTTGTCTCAAAACTGTCTTTTTACAGTGTTTGTTTGAATAAGAATTAAACACAGTTAAACACTGATATGGCTGATAGGTGTCTCTTTAGTTTCTAAGCAGTCTTCTGGTTCTGCTTTCTTCCTTTCACGCTATATGTAAAATTTTCCACATCCTCAATTTGTCTGCTTTCTCATGCAGTGGTTTTATGTGCTCCTCAATCTTGTACTTCCTATAAATTGGCGGGTGGGTTTGGAGACTTGTTCAACTAGATTCCAACTGTTTTTGAAGAGTATTTCATAGATGGTGATATGCTGTGCTAAAAGAAGACACACGTTGTATCTGGTCATCCTGTTTTTAGGATGTAAAGATCTGCGTTCAGATGTCCTGTCATTCTAATCTACCCGTCAGTTCTCCACTAGCATTTCCTCAATTTCCTAACTGTTGATGACAGCTGCTTAGCCAAGAGAATGCCAGAAACCTAAAGCAGATGTTCCAATGACATTCTTAAAATGCAACTCTTTATTTCGTTTTTTAAGATTTCACTATGTAGTCTGTGCTTGGCCTTGAATTTATTATGTAGCCCAGGGTAGCCTTGAACTCTCAGCAAGCCTCCTGTATCAGCCTTCTGTGTTCTTGGATTACAGTGTGCACCACCCCACCCAGAAAAGTATAACTCTTATCTTTGGATTTTCAGGAAACAGTTTATTTTACTCTTTAAAGCAATTTGCGTTGAGTTTTTGGCTACCAGAGACACCCTACTTGACCCAGGGCATGATAATTGTCTCACAAACTGGGACTACCCAATTAGTACAGGGCCAACCAAAGAATAGAGCTCTTCAGTAGAAGGTCTGTCAATGGCGCAGGATGGGCTCTGTCTCCGCTGTTGTCCCAGCTGTCGGGAAAGGATTCTGAGTAGGGTAAATACCAAAACTCAGGCTGAAAGTTAACCCTGAAAGTCATATGGTAATGAGGTTTGAGAGGTGAGGCTTCAGGGAGGTGATCTGGTCATGAGTGCTCTGAGCACATGAATGAATTAATCCATTTATGGGTTAATACATTAATAGATTAGGGGATGAATGGGATATTACGGGAGCGGCTCTGTTAGAAAAATAAGTTCTCTCTGTCTCACTTGATCTATCTCACCATGTGATGCCCTCCACGGCCTCAGGACTCTGCAGAGTCCCTACTACAAGAAGACCCTGCCCAGAGGAAGCTTCTTGACTTTCTGCCTCTAAGATGGCCCCATCTAAAAGAACCTGCAGCCCTGGAGGAGTCAGAGGGCGGCTCTTCTGTGTGTGCGGGACTGCAGGTCATGGGAGTAAAGAGCCTTCCGTCCTGAAGGTGGGCAGTCCCCGGGGTGCCTGGCATCGGCCCTGCTGGTGTCATGGGTGTGGCCTGTGCCTGTCAGCAAGGGCATTCTGATCCGACACCTTGAGTCCAATTTGTTGTCAAGCAGCAATAGGTAAAGATAGATTTTCTATTCTAGATGCTAATTACTTCGAGTCATTACACACTTTCATTTATTTTACATTTGACTGTGATGTATTATAGTTTATTTTGTTTCCTGAAAAGTGTGTGTGTGTGTGTCTGTTTAATCTGTAGTGATGTCAGTTCCTTTTATACTCCGTGATCCTCACTATTCACACAGTTTAAAATTAAAAACTGGGCATCTTGTGTGTTTTTTTTCTCTGCTTTCGCACATACAGAGTGCTTTTCCAGCAAAATAACTTCCTATCTTTCTTTCCAGAGATGGAATATTGACCAGGCGCTGTAGCCCATTTGTCATCGTCAGGTGTAAGGTCCGTGCTGGTTCCTTGTAAGGACATCTCTGGGCACAGCTAGATCAAGAGGTACAAGGTGCAGACCATGTCATCAGGACTCATTATTTCTCCACCTCTCAAATCTACTTTCTTTTGCTTTATCCCATTCTGGGACTGGATTCTACTGTTTTGACATCAAGAGAGCAACTAGCAACTCCACGTTTATCTCACGTCTCCAGGCTGGTGGAAAGATGGGATTCTTTCTGATAGTTCAGCAAAATTCCTGGGTCATGTGCCCACCCTGAACCAATCCCAGGATCTGCTGACTGAACTTAATGAAGAGGGGACAAAGAGAAACTTCTGGAGCTCAGGGTGTGGTTGCCTCTACCCAAACCACATGGACAGACTGGGAAGGTACATAGTGATGGATGCTCCTTTCTCAAACAACCCTGCTCCTTTCTCAGCTGGTTTGACATCACTGTGGCTTTATCTTCCCAACCCCAGCACAGCCTGCTCATCCAACTTATTGTAAGTGAGGCACATCTTTCCCCTGGAGACCGTACTTGTCTGGCCTCAACTCCCAGTGTCTTGCATGCCCTGAGCATCGTCTCTTCTCCCCGCACTGCCACCCACATGATGCCCTGTACTTCCTCTACCCAGAACAAGTATCCCTTTCTACTGTTGCCCACCCTTTTCTGGTTCTCTCCACCCATCACATAACTTCCCTACATCTTCACCCTTTATTTAAACCTTCTATCTACTTCCTTATCTTGACAGAATCCTGGCCCTCCCTCTTCAAGCCAACTCTCTTTTTGTAGTCTTTCCAGAAGAAGGCCATTTAAATTCTTCACATTCTGTGCATCTCAGGGTGGGGTTGTGGGGCTGTGTCTTCTGCTCCTCAATGCCTTCGCTTCTCTACCTTCTCACAGCTCCCTGTGAACCCTCTACCCCTTCTCCCTGATGCCATTGGTGACACCATGGCCATCCCTTCCACTCCAGAAGAACCGAGACCCCTGGTTCCCAGCTTTCCTTTCTACCCCATGTCCTGCCACTTCCAAACCAATAAACTGGCCTGTTTGCCGTCTCGTCCTTCGTATTGATGCGTGGACATTCTGGCCAGAGGGTCTCCGGCTCTCTGGGGAAGCTGGATAGAACTGGCTCTAACTCACTGTGCTTGCTGAAGAATGATGTCTGAGGGCCTATAAAAGCTGAGTTATTTTGAGAGAATTCTTTGTGCTATGTAACAGAGAAGATTTTGCACTTTATCATGCTATTTCAGTGAGTCTGAAAAAAGCAGAAATATGAGTGATACAACATTGGAGACACAGTGGTACGGCTGCCATTTTCAGCATAGTTAAGTGGAATGATCGCAGCATGTAGTTGTAAATAAAGCACAGTCATCTTATTGAAGCCTGAGCCCTCATGACCAACGCTTTCTTCTTCAGAGCAGGAGGTATGTGCTACCACCCTGTTCCTCAGCCTTGTGGCAGGACGCAGCAGGGACATGGAGCCCTGTGCAGAGAAGAGAAGATCCACCCGCAGTGTCTGTGTGCACGCTGCGCACCTAGCAGGAGCCCTGGCGGCAAAGACGCTCTCCCAGGGATGAAGCACACCTACGCAGGGCGCTCTCCCAGGGTCAAGGCTGCTTTCTGAACAGGTCCTAGACAGAGGCAGGTGGCTCCGAAGCCTTCGGAAGCCCAGGCCTTCCCCACTGTCTGCCCTCATCGCTGTCTCCAGCTTGTCGCGAAGTGTGAAGCCCACAGGACTCTGAAACCCAGCAGGACCCCAAAGTCCAGCATGAAATATCTGAGGACCATTAAGACTTTTCTTAAGACCTGTCAGAGGGGAAGATCTCAGGCTGTGAGGAAAAGCATGCAGTGCTGTCAGTGAGGATTTTTCCTACTCTGCTTTCAGTGTGGAGATGTCTAAATACGCATTCTTCTGAAACCGTGCAATAATCGTCAGTGAAGGACCCGCAATCCTTGAGTCAGAAAAGCATCTGTAGGCCTCATGCTAAGCACATGGGAAGCCAGGCCCTTGGGAATCCAGCCCCAGTCTCCCCTCTCGCTCAACCAATGCTGAGCACACGCACCTGCCTGTTGGGGCCTATCCCAGGGGCTTGGCATTCAGAGATGAATGAGATACAATCTCTCTCCAGGGAACTCGTACTTTATTTAGGAAAACACACATAAAATTACGAAATAGCATTATGGGAGCTACCACAAAGCTATACCTACTCAGAAGAGGTTATAGTTTGGTGTTCTATCAGACTGTTTTCTTGGTTTCTATAACAAAATACTTGAGACAGGTTGATTTTATGAAGGTATTTACTCAGCTCACAGTTTTGGGGGTTCAAGGGCACAGCACTGACACTGGCCCACCTCTGGTGAGAACCCTCTTGGCTGTGTCACATCTGGCAGAATGCATGTATGAGGAAGAGGTCACATTTCCAAACAGGGAACCAGAGAAACTGGAGCCTGACAATCCCTTCTAAGGACCTATGGACATTTGGGGACACAGTTAGACCTAAGGACCTTTGGGGGGGGTCACACTGAAACCATATCCCAACTATATCAGGTGGCACCCTAAAGAAGGAAATGTATACGAAGCAGTTCTCAGGAGGTATCCTAGACAAAGGGAACAGGACGTGCAGAAGTGAAGCAGCATCTCAGCATGCCGTGTTTCCAGGGTCCTAAAAGCGGCTTATGTGGTGTGACTAAAATGCCAAGAGGCAGCAATGGGGTACAGCTCTGGATTCAGAGGGTCCAGCTTGTGATGGACGCACTCTAAGGAATTCGAATTTTAACATGTAAAGGGAAGCCAGGGGGAGACGGAGGGAAAGACATAGAGTTGGGGTGAGGTGCCGGGATGAAGCATAAAGTGGTAGGCAGTGCCCTGATGTATTCACCATGGTGTGGGCGAGCTGGCAGCATCTACGTCCTGCCCAACAGGGCTTCGACTCAAGGCCAAGATTGGCTAGACCTGAACAATACTGTCCCAGAGCACCAGAAGGCCTCGGTAGTCCCTCGGCCACATTTACAAACTTCCATGTTGCCAAACTTCATATGCCGAAGAAAGGGCACTGGGATAGATGCCCCTGGACCCCACAGTGGGCATGTCAACCAGTGCTGGTGTGTCGCATGCTTCCCCGCGAAGCTCTCTCAAGGACTGAGTTCTTACTGCCTGCTGCCTGCGCATGCTTCATTACTGAGGGGCCATGCTGACAGCCTGGAAAGCTGACCGGGTGCCAAGGTGCTCTTACAGAAAGGCAGGGCGGGAACCACTTACATTTGCTAGGACAAGCCAGGAGGTACTAGTATACTGGTTTTGTACCTCTGGAGAGGGACTTTGGGGGTATCTGTATCCTGCTTCCCCTTGAGGGAATCAACACAAAGAGGATAAGGGGGATGACCAGAGAAAGCGCTTCCTTCTCTTGATTTGGGCAGTGCAGGATCCAGCTCTCAAGGGACCATCCTATGCCACCTGGGGTACCAAATGCTTAAGTGAGAGATCAGGAAGCTGTGATGATGTCACTGGCTCTGAAGGTCACTAGACAAGAGGTCCAGCCCAAGAGTGAGTCCTCCTGGGAGTTCCCAAAGCTTCCACTGACCTTCCCAAAGGACAGTCAGTGTTTCTGGCCAGGACTCCACAAGCCTTGCGAAGCTTAGGGTCTCCTTTCATAATGATAATGACTAATTACAGCAAATGTCCATTGAGCACACACTAGGTATCAGGCACTCTTGTGGGTGTTCTCCATTTATTAACTTACTGAATAAACGTGCCCTGTGGCAGCACCAGCACATGGTTCTGTGTGCTTTCAGAGGCCTCTGCTTCTCCTGAAAGCACACATTTATTCACTCCAGTTCTCTCTCTGCTCTTCTCCTTCCCATGTACATACCTGAACATTAAATGACACCGATTATGACAGTCTATCCTGCATACACGGTCAGGCACTGTGTTAAACACATCACGTCCTTTTTCTCATTTAAGTCTCACAACAGCTCCGTTGGGTAGGGTTTGTCATTGTGCGGTTAGAGAGTTGAATCATACGAGGTTTAGAAAAATTTAGAAACTCACTTAAGCCAAAATGTGAACCCAGTGGCCCCTCTCCTGAGCACCAGCTTTCAAATACCACACTACCGCACTCTCCCCTGGCTTCCCCGCTTGGGAAGAGACCCCAGCCCCTGGCTTTGAGTTAGTGGGTGGCGGATCAGTGCCCCTTCAGAGTTCCAGCAGGGGAGGACCCTCCTGGAAATTTCTTTGCAAAAGCAGGCCACTCTCCCATCTGGCCCCAGCCAGTGACCTCTAAGTCCTGGCACTAATCCTTCCTGGAAGAGCATGAACTCCATGAGAGATCAAAGGTGAACTCCAGACCCTCGCCTGCCGACCCATTCCTACTTGGCCTTTCATGTGGCTCAGGCCCTGAGGGAGGCGGTGACCACAAGACGGGAGCACTCTGCCCTGCCTTCATAGGGAAAGCACACATGTAGGCCTCCACTGCCCATGGAAATTGGGTAATTTTTCACTTAAAACCATCTGAAAACAAACTTCCCATGCCTTCAAAATTATATATTCACAGAACATTTCTAGACTCTGGAATAGGATTAGATGGTAATGATTTAATTGATGGTTAAGTGTGTAGATAAAATGAATGTGCTGAATCCTTTCCGTAATTATCTCTCCAAGGAGTCCTGGCAGCTGTAATTACTGTCCAAGGCCAAAATTACACACCAGCTGTAGTTTTAAGAAAATGCGTTGCAGCCCCTACTGGATCTTTCAGGAAAAGCCAGTCGCTACCAGGACCGGCCCAGGAGCTGTGAAACAGGGAGCACAGCCCTTGAGGAGGTTTGTTCCCCAGGCGTCAGGGCATGATGTCACTGTACACTAATCTGCTCTTTCCCTTGCTGGAGGAAATCTTTGCTTCTGCTTTTTTCGTGTGTATTTTGAGACAGGGAGGGTCTCGCTATGTAGATCAGGCTGACCTTGAACTTACTGTGTAGTTTAGGCCGGTCTCAAACTCAGGAATCCTCCTGCCTCAGCCTCTTCAGTGCTGGGAATACAGGCCTGCAGCACCACACCTGGTTCCTCAAGCCCTTTCTTTACCAGGAAAGTCTCATGGACCTGTCAGCTCACACTGATCTCTCATGCTGGGTGGCTGGGGTTGGAGGGAGCAGCAGGCTGAACGAAGAGAACTCTAAAATCTTAATTTAGGGATAATGGCGGAGCCCTCTGGGCCTGGAAGCCAACTAGTGCTACCACTACAATTCAGAGTCTACATCCCTTGGTGGCAAACAGGTCACATTCAATTATATATCTTCTGGCTAAATGAACAGGAACAGCCACCTCCACTGCTCCAGTAAGTCCAGCCAGGACCCAGTTCCCTGCAGATGGTAGGCTTCTCTGTCTGGACAGTTATGCAAAATTCATATGTTTATTCGACAACCACCACAGAATTATGGAGTTCCTCCTACATGTCAGGTGCCATGTAAAGGACTGGCCGGACATTGGCTCCTGCAACAGTGGGCTGTAGCTCTTGAATTATCACTGACTGGACTTGGAACCTGCTCACAGTCCTGTCTGAGATGTCAGGATCTGCACTGAGAGATGAGGGAGTTGGGCTGAAGAGAGTTTAGGATGAAGTGGACGTGCTGCAGATGAGGACAGAGTATGTGAGCTGCTGCTTTCCGTGGAGCTGGCTGAGACTCTGGCCTTGGCTCAGCGCCTTCTCCACTCTGCATCCTCTCATGCACTCAGCGTTCTCAAGGGCCTATCATGCTTGAAGGATGTGCTCCTTCGTGGCTCATCCTTTCTACCCTCAAAATGCGATCCCAAGCTCTATCTTGCAGAATCTTGCTAGGTAAGACCAAGACAGAACACAGCACCAGGTAACAACATAACTGTTATTAAACAAACGATGTCTCCTTAGCTTAGGAAGATGAAATTAGCATCTCTCCATGGTATCTCTAGTACCTGGCAGGGTACTTGCACTTGCTTGGAAATATAAATGAATAACAAGCCTTAAAATGCTAGCAAGGAAGATGCAGAAGGTGGGTGACAAATACAACCATTAGGTAGAGGGAAAGCGTGGTCAACTCCAAAGTTTGTTTTTTTTTTTTCCAAGTGAAGATGCTAGGCAGTGGGATGATCAAATGTGCAGAATGATGAGTGTTTTAGTTACTTTTCTCTGATTGCTGGGACAAAATACCAGACACCCAGAGTTAGGGGAAGAAAGGTTTATTTGGCTCACAGTTTGTAGAGGTTTCAGTCCACAGTCAGCTGGGTCCGAGGCAGGGTGGCATGGCAGACAGGGAGAAGGCAGCAAAGTAAGCAAGGAATGCAAGCAAGCAAACCAGCTTCTTCCTGTATCTTATCTCTTATCCAAACTACTTGTCTTTGGGTGGGCAGTACTCCCACCCTTAATCCTAATACTCTTAATCCTAGCATCACACCCCTGCTCCCTGCAGAACCATGCCTGCAGAACCATGCCAAACCAATCAGTGGACTAATTTAGTAATCACACACTCTAGATCCAGCTACCTCTTACAACATGAGGCTTTGGGGGGGACATCTAGACACAAACCATAACAATGAGTAAACCTCAGCTTGAACAAGGGTACACTAGCATGAATTCCTTCCTATTTATATCCTCCACACTTTCTTTGCTTCCCGGCTCCCCCCTTGGCTGTGCTGTCTGGGAAGGCAGGTGCCATGGATTTTACTGCATCGTGTACTTATTCCTCAGTGTGTGACATCACATGGTACTGAGTGTTCTAAATATTTATTGATGGAACACATCCGTGAACCCATCAGAGCCCTGAAGGACTACCTGCAATGATGTCACTCGCCAGGAGAGGGCAGCAAAAGGTAGCAGAGCTGATAGATTAGGCCCCAGAAAAGAGCTGTTTGATCTTTGAGGGACACGCAAGGGTCTTATTACTTGTGTGAATATTTAGGGGCCTTGGGAACACCAGAACTGGAGAAAATTGTGACAGGAGTCTGGTGAAGCCCTGGGTCATAAAGGAGAGAGGCCAGTTTGAGTGGAAGCTAAAG
>PVJO010004411.1:0-110123 GCA_004026905.1 Hystrix cristata | reverse complement strand
TGAATCCATGGATGCAGAATCCAGAGGAGGGCTAACTGTATTTTTTCATTTGCAAAGTGAAGACAACATGTATCTTACAAGGCTGCAGTGAAAATTAAAGCCTGACATGAATAAATGATCAATAAAGTATAGTTTTTATTATTTATGTCCTCTTGTATCTAGAAGTAGCTCAGTCTCATAGGATTTTAATTCCAATCTTATCAACCACAAAAACTAATGAATTTCAATCATACCCCTAAGAATAAACACTACATATGCTTAGGTCTGTGGATTCCAAATAAACACATTAAGAATTATAAAAACTTTCTGGACATGAGGCTCATGCCTATAATTTCAGCAGCCCTGGACACTGAGGCAGGAGGATCACAAGTCTGTGGCCAGCTTGGGTGACTTACAAAAGACTCGTTGTGTCAAATATAAAAAAGCGTGAAGATGTAGTTCAGTGGTAGTGCACTTGCGTGCATGTGTGAGGCTTTAGCACTGAAAAAAAACAACTCCAGCTCCCCTTTTAAACATTTACTAAGGGAATGCTTAAAACATCTCTGCTACTACAAACACAGTAATAGTCTAATTTACTGATACACATCATTTATACTTTTCAGTTTCTTATAAAAATTCTTATTTTAGATAAAGATATACAGAACAAAGCTCCCTCAACAGTTTCCTTTGCCTCCTCCCACCTGTCTCTGCAAAAGTAAAGCTTAAGAGATTATCTAGACAGCTAGAACACATAAAGGTCAAAGATGATCAAAGAATATATTCTGGAGACTCATACTGAAGAAAGTATAAAATTGTTATTTACGTTATTTGGAGCACATTTGACATTAGAAGAACAAAGTATATAATCAACCTTTTGATTTTTATATAGGTTAACCCAACCTTCTTTGATTTATAAACGTTGGTTAATAACTGCAGGTCAGAAAATGTATGAATTTTTGCCAATAATAGCAAATAAAAGCAGTAACTGAATTGGAAAATATTTCCGGTAATCCTAATGCTCTGGGAGTCTGAGGTGGGAGGGCTCAAAGTATAAGACTTGCCTAAGCAGCTCAGTAAGACCCTGACTCAAAATGAAAATAAACAAAACAAACAAACAACTAAACAAACAAACAAAAAATCTATTGAGATAGAAGACGGGACATATTATGACTTACATTTTACACCTGAGGTATAAGAAGACAACTGTTACCTAGTTGCCTCATATGACCTTCTCCCCACTCCGAACACCTTGTTCTGCCTTGTTTTATCTTCTTTGGTAACCCTTACAAAACTCTGCTTACCAGTAGGCTGATTTTATTACAAGGTTGTCTCAGTCTGATTGAAGAATGGAAATAACTAGAATACTTCAAGAGTACCATTCTGAGTCACATGCCCAAGCAAGAGATACTCATTTGAAAGAAACATCACCATATCACCTTAAAAATGAATTATATTTATTTATATCAGCACAGACTAACACCTCAGAAAAATTTCTTCAGATGAACATTTATTTCATAGATAACACACTTCCTGGAAACAGTCTTTGTTTAAAATTATAAAATAAATAGGTACTCATAGGTAAACCCGAATCAGCTGTATACTCTATTAGCCATTGTAATAAACAGTCTGGGGTATTCGGAACAAATTTAGACTGTAGATACTTGGTAACTGCTCAACAATGTTTACTACATAGTGAAACAATGCTGCTACAGATTTCTTGGAGTGTGGGATGAGGTACTAGGGAACAATTTTAAAAAAGTTTAACGCGAGAAAATTATTAAAATGGAGCTTCAACTGCCAAAAAACCCTTCGTAACGTGTTCTTATAATGCCCTTCACATCCAACTACCAATGCTGTGTACTTGTTCAAACATGTGGTCTGAACCACACGTGTCTTTAGTGTCACCTGCACCTTCCTTCCTCCCAGAAGCTTCTTCTGACTTCCCAATCCCAAGAGAAAAACCAATGAAGGCAACCTAAAGGAATAACTTTCCTAAAAACAATCACCTACAACCCCTTTTAAATAAAACAGAACTAAAAAAAAACAAAACTTTTAGAATGCTAAAGCACCTAAGTGCTGGGCACACACCAGACATTTATTTGTTAAAGGTACACTGAATAGATACCCAACAATAAAAACAATGTGAAAATTAATAATTGGGTGGTCCACACAACAATGTAATATACCCCTTTTGGCTTTACTGGTGTGACACTGGGACTCAAGAGGGTTAAAAGCCTTGTCAGGGACACACATTCCGGAGCAGAGCCATGACTAAACAACTCTTGTCTCCTAGTGCAGTGTTCCCTTCAACAGGTTACACTGTGACTGTCACCACTTCTGCTCTTCACACTAAAATATAAAATGATACAATCCGTGTACCAAAAAAACCCATATAAATGATATAAGCTGTGTAAACAGCAATTTGAGAACTTCAGTAGTCAACCGTATTACTTCTCAAATATATACCGAGGTAGCTAATGCCAAACCTTATCAGTCTTAACACACCACTCCTATAATGATTTCACTGATGTAAAAATATTTAATAGTATCAAATAAAAATGTCTTAAGCAACTTTCACATGCAGCTCACTACTGTTTCAATAACGTGGGACTGCTGTCAACTTCTAGGTTTCAATTAATCATCCCCACATGATTGACTGTTTCATCATGCTACACCTAAGAAAAGAACTGTAACATCGGGAAAGAAATGTTACTGTGTGTTTAGAATTACCTACTGTCAAAGGAAACATTAAGTCAACGAAGGTGACATCTAATATCAGGAAATGGGGGGTGCAGTGTCTCCCTTGTCTGTTTTCTCACCTGTAAAACAAGGAATTACTGAAACACAATCTGTGGAAAAGGAGCACTACAGAGAAAGATAAAAGTACAAGATGTGTTCTAGTTAAAGAGAGCTGGGATCTGCTGCATTCCCGAGAGCTCTGGAAGCCCTTAGGCTGAACAGAGAATTGCTTAAATAAACACATTCTACGTCTCTTCAGAGTGCTCTGCACCTAAAAAAAAGTGGTTGGGTTTACAATCCCAACGTGCAGTGCAGGTTTGAAAAGATGATGCCTTTTATAGGAACAATTTTTAAAAATTTCTAATTTCCATTTATTCTATGGGACAATATCTATATCCTACACTCTTGTAACCCCTTTTAAAAACATATCCGCCTCATTATTCCAATTAGCAGTCAATCCGCGGTGGGGATGGCACATGGATTTCCTGACTTGGACAACCGAAATTTGTGACCTTTGTGGATTTTTAAAGTACCATGTGGTGCTTGAGAAAAGAGAAAAAAATACCTCCGCTGATGAAATTTCCAAAACGTATTTAGAACCGCAGCTGAGACAGAAAAGGCTCCAAGTTTACTTAAAATCTACGAGCAGAACAGAACCATACCTCAGCCGAACTCTTACCGAGAACTTCTGCCCCATTTACACGGCTAAAAGGACGCGCAAGCAGAGCATTCCCTTCGGTGGACGTGCCCGACGCCTGCATAATGAATGAACGGGAGGCCTCGCCGCCTCGCGTCGCCCGGCCCGGCCCGGGGAGCCAGCGCAGGCCGCCGCGGGCTCGGGCCGGGCCGGTTCAAAGGACACACCTCGCCGCCCTCCTGCCTCGGTCCTCCCTGCCGGGCCGCGCCGCCCCCGCGCCCTCGGAGCAGCGCGGGCCGCCCCCGCCGCCCGCCCGGCCGGCCGGGGTCGCGCCCTCCCGCCGCCCGCCGGCGCGGGGAGGAGGCCGGGCAGGGGGTGGAGCCGCGGTCTCCCGCGGGAGCGCCCGGGCGGACGCCGCTTGTTTACAGGCCCCGGGCCTGCGCTGCCCTCCCGCCGCCGCGCAGGCCCGCCCGCCGCCCTCGGACCCCGGCCCCGCGCCGCGCTTACCAGGAGCAGCCGCGGGCGGGCGGGTCCCTGGTCGGCCCAGGCGGCGACGGCGGCCCGGGAGGCGGCGCGGAGGGGGTCACCGCGGCGGCGGCGGCGGCGGGACGGGCTGCGTCCGGGCCCCGGCTCTCGGCGCCCTCGCGACTCAGATCATCCGGGCGCCGGAGCGGGCGGCAGCGATCGGGTCCCGGAGGAGGAGGAAGAGCCGAGGACGCATCGCTCGCGCGCCCCACCTGCCTGGCGTCCCCCCACCCCCCTCCCCAGCTGCCCGTTCCCGAGCCGCAGCCGCTGGGCACCCGAAGCCGCCGACCCGGCCGGCGCCGCGACCACTGCGCTCCAGCTCCTGCGCGCCCCCGTCTCCAGCACCGCCGCCGCCGCCTCTAGCGCGGGCCCGCGCAGGCGCGCTCACGACGGCGCCGCCCCTCCCCCACCGCCCCGCCCCGCCCCGCCCGCCGGCTCCGCCGCCGCTACAGCTGCGGTGCGGCTAGCAGCTGCAGAGACCCGGATGTCGGGGGCAGGAATTGCGGCGGGGCCGGCGGGCGGGGGAGGGGCGGCCGCGGGTGACGTCACCGCCCAGCCCAGCCTCCCGCGCCGCTCTCGTTCGGTGGCGGCGGCCGAGCCCGGGTCGGAGACTGGAGGGAGCGTTGGGGTCCCCGGTCGGAGGCGGGGACGGGGGGGCGGACACGGCCGCCCCAAGCACACACACCCCGCTCCCGGGGACGCCGACGGGTGCTCGGGAGGCTGCCGCCGCCACCATTCCCCAGGGCAATCCACGGGGCCCACGCGCGCCGCCACCCCCCCACGAGGGAGACCCGGCCGCACGCTCGGGCGGCCCGTGGGGTCGCAGTGTCTAGCTGCACCTTGGACAGTCAGGGGACTGTCACCCGCCCCTCCCGCGACCCCCGAGGGATTAAAGGGACCAAAGAGTGTTTCAGCATCTGGAGGGTGACCGGAAGCGTCACTGCTACTTGCAGTGAGAGCTGTAGATGAGCTGAAGTCCACGAGCCGCACTCTCGAACCACGGCCGCGCGTGATGCCGGGCCGGCCGGAGCCTACGCAGCCAATGAAAGGGGCCCGGGAAGCAGTGCGTCACCAGCTCGGCCTCCCATTGGCCGCGGCACCTGTCGCTCTCGGCGGAGGCTTAACACGCCCCACGCGGCTTCCGGGAGTTAGAAAACTCGGCAGGTGTGGAAGGTGTTCTGATACATACAGAGGAGAAACGAATACAGTGCTTCATTGTAGGGGCAAGTACTTTAAAGAGCACCTAAAAATATTAGCCAAATTGTGTTCTGGCCGGGAAACATAAATGTGTAAGGAGGCCTCTTCGGGTTAACGCAGGAGTTTAACCGTAACGCTTTGCACCCGGTTACTTTATATCTCCGAAGACTACGTTGTAGCTCTCTTAGATTTAAAAACAACAACAACAAAAAAAAAAACAACAGTATTTTTTTCTGTCATTCAGCAAGCATGACTTTTAAAGATCTAAAAGCTACCTCCAAATTTTTTTCAACTTGACTTTTTGGGGAATGTTCTGTACCTTTCGCTTTTAGCCAGGAGACCTAACAACTGGATCAAATAGTCACCAGCAGACCAGATCTCCAAGGAATCCCCTAATCCTCTTACCCAATATTGTGGAGGTTAGAATGTCTTAGGGAAGGATGAAAATGGACCATTTCCAGGCATACGGAGTACAACTAATACTCTATGCATTTGGTGGCAGTATCACTGAGGATATATTTCTTAATTATCTACACCTGCCCCCTCCAAAGAAAATTCGGTCAAAGATCTTTGAAACCTCCTTGTTGGAGTCCTTAATATTTTAGACCTGCAACGGCATGATTAGCATGCTAGTGGACTCGTTACCATTCTAGACTAGGAAAGCCCATGTGGCAACCCCACTCGGCGTGCTCTTAAAAAGCGTGTTTCCGTGTTGAGTAGGCGCCAGGGGCAGTTGTGGACTACAGGAAGCTTAACGCCTTTGCTTGATTAAGTTTCTTTCCCTTAGTGTCCATGCCTGCAGTCTCTGTTCTACACTCACAGGAGAACCTGCGTCAATTGTAGCAGAAGAGGAAGACAAATAGAAAATATGAACAAAAAAGAGATTTTTAAGGTGTTTTCTTAGTGCCCCACAGACTGCCCGTCAAGCTGCACCTTTCTACTATTTCCTCTTTCTGGATACAGCTTTCAGGGATATTTTGATACGAACTAGGAAACTCATGGGTTAGGATTAACATTTTAAAATTTAGAACAAATTTTAGTCTATTTGTACTCCCGTCTTCCTTTCCTACATAATTCTGATTTAAAGAAAAGATTTACAGTCCTTGTTCCCAAATTACTATTGTGAATATATTCCAGAGAGTCACCCTTGAGATGCTTTTACCTAAAGCTCTCAAAATACTTCTCAGGAGTTAAGTGACCCTTCAGCAAGATACCTGGGCATCTCCCTCCCAAAGCCATCCAACCATCCACACCAAAGCTGGTCATTAGCCAGGAGTTACAAAGCCAAGTAGAACATAGGTCCCACTCTTCTTTTCTTCCCTCCCTCTCCCCCACCCTGCTCTTCCCGCTCCTCCTCTACCTGGTTTATATTTTTTTCTCTCCCACAGCCACTTTATGTGTTTTTCTCTTCTCTTTTCTTTCCTTTTTTTCCTTCTCTCTTTCTTCTGTTCTCTTTTTATCTCCTTTGCCCTTCTTTTCCTCATTCCTCTCTTCCTTCTTTTCATTAGCTCGTTCCAAAATGCAACTTCTTCTACGCATTTGCCTCTGAAGTTGAACATGTGAGCAGATAGTATCCTTAAACTTATTTCCTGTAGGGGCTGGGGGCGCCCCTGCCCCTTCCTTTCTCCCTCCCCTCCACCATAGCTGTTTACAAGACTCTGTTACAGAAGGAGAAGGGCAGAGAATCCTGCACTCTGTGATGTCACAGGGCCAGTCCTGTGTAGGCACGTGGAATGTTTCCATTTGGTCCCTGAGAGAGAGGTGGGCAGCCCTGAGCAGGACAGGCCAGGTCATGGGTGGTCTTCAGGCTTTTGCCTCAGCATAACTATGTGGCCAGCCTTACAACACTGGATCTTGTCAGGCAAGTTCCCGTGTTTGGCAGGCCATTACTACTGTGTGCCAGGCCCTGCGCTGGATGCTGAGGGTAAATAATGACATCAATGGACAAGGTCCCCTTCCCACAAGAAACTGACCTATAATGAGGGACGTGGTCAAAGAAAGAAACAAGTAGGAAATTTCAGACTGTGATCAGTGCAGTAAAGGGAATAAATGGGAAAACAGAGCAGGGAGATGACTTGGAACAGGTGTTCAGGACAAACCTCTCAAAAAAGGTAGCATTTGAAATCTGAGGTGAAAGAAAAGAACAAGTCAGGTTTTTTCCTTTTCTTTTTTCCTTTTTGAACTCAGGGTGACCCTCCCGGCTCGCCCTCCTGAGTACTGGGATTACTGGCAAATGTCACCACCACCCAGCTTACATTTTACCCAGCATTTCTATCTGTGCTGTTGAAGTTACACGTATTGTGTCTGCAGGGTGGAAATTCTCTGTAATGTGCTCTAGCACTTCTGCTCCCAATGCCACATTCAGGACTTCACTTTGGTAGGCTGAAGTTCAGCACAGGGGGAGTTTCTGCACCATGGAAACTAGAAATACCATGGACCAGGGCCTGACTTCTTGCTCACTGACTGGTTAATTTTCTAGATTTAAGAAAGCAGTAGAGAAAATCTTCTATGCAGATTAAATTTAACAGGCCGTGTCTGTAACTGTCACATGGGGAGTGGCACAAAGACATCCGAGTCATCAGTGGTCGTGAACACAGTGTACGGCAGGTTCTCACGAGCATCTTTGTTGTTTTCCTTTTGTCTCCAATGAGCAGTTTAACCAAAAAGCGCGTTAGCACTGCATGTGGAGAGCTGCTTGGTAAGCACGTGCTGCACACACCACCCGGCATCGGCTCTGCCAGATGAGCCTCTTACTGGTTGTGTGACCTTAAGCAAGTCACTTATCCTGGTTGTATGAACTCAAGTCACTTGAATCATTAGTCTCGGTTTCATCTGCCACAAAATGCTCCCTCCTGGGATGTACTGTGTGAATCAGAACAGGTTGGGCAGCCTGGAAAATATGCCTGGCACCATTGGCTGCCCTGGCACAACCTACTCTTTCCTCTTCACTGGCAGATCTTACAGTCTCTAGACTTCACATAGGAACGCATGCTCTGCCGGCCTCCCTCGTAGCTTAGTACAATCGCGTACTGCTTAGTGACAGAAAGTGTTCTCAGAACTGTGTTGTTAGGCAGTTTTTCACTATGCAGACATCAGCGTGTGCTTACACAAACCTAGAAGCCGGGTCAGTTAGTCCATATGGCCTCTTGATGCCATCAGGACAGGTAGTGAACACAAGATGTATGAGGCTGTTGCCAGGGTAACATGATGTATTGTTTCATAGGAGTATATTCTAAGATATGGTAAAAGGACACAAACCCGTAACGTAGTTGTTTGCTATCATTATCAAACATTGTGCATTGGTTGGGTGTGTTGGCACATGCCTGTGATCCCAGCACTCAGGAGGCTGAGGCAGAAAGATCCCCATGAGTTCAAAACCAGCCTGCACTACATAGTGAGTTCAAGGCCAGTCTGGACTACATAGGGAGACCCTGTCTCAAAAAAAAACACCAAAAAAATCGTTGTGCATAATTGTGTGTGCTATTTTATGTGGCTGGCAGAGAGGTAGGTTTGTGTATACCAGCATCACCACAAACAGGAGTAGTGTACCACACTAGTCTGCTACCACAGCTATGATGTCACTTGATGACAGGAATTTTCAGCTGTCACGGGACTCCCATCAGATGTGCAGTCGTCCATTGGTTGAAGCGTCATGTCCACAGCGAGCCTGGAATTTCCAGGGTGTCTCGCAAAGAGCCGAGATGACGTACAGAAGCCTGACAATAAGAGGCTGGGGCTTTTGCTCTGCTGCGCCGCTGAGCCCTCCTACAATCACCTACCTTGGGGGCTTATGTTAAGGAGCCTCGTGAGGGTTCCTCATTGGTAAAACCACTCTTGCTTTTGGATTTGGTTATTTGTAGCCAAAAGCACCCAAATACCCAAACGACTTTCAGTTTTGTGTTTAGTTATTTGTAACTAAAGCATCCTCTGGAGCGTGACAGCTACAGCGAGGGCTGAGTGAGGTTAGTTGGTCCCCAGACTGGATCCTTTCCTTGTAGATAAGCTGCATCGTCAGATATGTGCAGATCTTATTCCTTAACTCTTTGGGAAATTTATCTAGTAATTAACTTCACTTTTAATCTTTATTTTGATTCTGTCCTGAAAGTTTTTTTCTTATAGTTGCATCATGTATCAATTAGGGCTCACTAGAGGAACAGATTTAATATAAGGCTGTATATATATATCATATATATATATATATATCATATATATATATATATATATCATATATATATATATATATATATATATATATATATATATATATATACGATTTACAAGGTAGGCATACAGTGGCTGCCTGCTGGCCAGGTGTGAAGAGTGCAAAGGGCCATCTGTGCACTGGAGAGCCGGAAGATCCAGACTGAGCTGGGAGACTGAAGAGTCTGCTCCGGAAACCTGCAGACGACATTCAATCTGACGGCAAAGCCTGGAGCTCCTCTGAAGAAGCACGAGTGAGACTTCTTTCCCTTTTTATTCTATCCAGGCTACACACCTATTGGTTGGTGCCGCCCACACCCAAGGTGGGGCTTCCCTCAGTAAGTCCATCATCCAGAGACACCCAGAACTGTGCTAAGCCCATCAGCTAGGTACATCTGATTCAAGTGGACATCGCAGTTAACTATCATAGATCACCATAGCAGTAATTAAAAAACAAAGTCAATTTATGCTAGAAATCAATTAGGTGCAAACTTATTAATAGGCATTTTTCTCTTGAAGGGGCCAGACAAACTATATCATTCAATGAAAAGAGTAACAGAATAACTTAAGTAGATCTAGAATCAATTCACAGGAATTACAAAGAGAATTTAGTTCAGTCAGGGGAAAGGGAAAAGAACTTGGCCTAGAATGTGCCAGACTCCACATCAGCCTCTTTGTGGGTGTTAGTTTATTTTTATTTTTATGTTTATTTTTGTGACAGTCTCGCTATACAGTCCAGGCTGGTCTTGAACTCACTCTGTAGCCCAGGCTGGCCTTGAATTTGCAGTGATCCTCTTGCCTCAGCCTCCCAAGTTTTGAGATTACAAGTGTGGGCCACCACGCCTGACCTAGGTGTTATTTAACTCAAGCAACAACTCTGTTAGGAAGATACTATCCCCCTCCCACTTCATTTTGCAAAGGAGGAAGCTAGGGCTGAGAAACAGAGGTTAGTTTCATACTTAGGACCATTCGATTCCCAAATTCCTGCTTTTTCTGATGCTGAAGCTGACCGGTGATTTGCTGTCTCCTGGGAACTCTTTTCAGTGCATTGTCCCACCCAAAACAAGAAATACAAAAACAAAAAGAACAATTCCAGCAATGAGGAGCAATACACTACATCACACAACAAAATCTTTTTTTCAGCTCAATGTAGAATTGTTGTGACTGTTGCCAGAGTGTAGCACCAGCTACCTCCTCTCTTCTCCTGCTCTCTCCCTACAGGGAAGACTGCCCCTCCAACTTTTCCTAATGCACTCTTCTTTCTTTCCTGTACACGTCTTTAAAAATTCTACTTAACACAAAACTAACACAACACTAATGAACATTCACGTCCCCAATCCGTGTCCATGGTGAGTCTCAACACTCCTGACAGACCTAGCAGGATGTCCTTGTAGAGAAGCAGCAGGTAGCAGGAGGAATTCAGATTAACATCAAAAATTGAAATTCAAGCATCTGTGGTGGAAGCCAAGCTGGTCACATGTTCCTTGAGGCTGTGTGTAAAGCATTAGGGAGTGGCGGGGAGGGAGAGGATATCTGTTCGTTCAAAACAACTACACTGTTAAAACACTTTAAATGCTTTGAAGTCAGAGAGGGTATCTTTTGACTACTGCAATGGATTTGAGTTAGAGGCCATCTCTGCTATATATAGGCTGTGGACAAGTTATTTAACATCTCTCTGACTTGGTTTCCCCATCTGGAACATGGAATAATCACCAATCTTGCAAAACAAAAACCAAAAACGAAAAACAAAATAGAGATCTTGTTTATAATGCACCTACCACATTGTCCCACAATTACATGAGGATGCACAAGAAAATGTAATGGTTACTTTTAAGCAATAATGTTTTCTTTTGCGTAACACATCGTAAATGTATACGATGTATAAGTAAAGGTTCCTCGACGGAGTTGCCACATACTGGACTGGAGCCAGTCTTTCCAAGGCTTGTTTTAACTTCCGGTCCTTCAGCGTGGTGGGGGCCTGTGGGAAGTTCTGCACGACCTTGCTTGGCCTGCCCCGCCCACCTTTGCCGACCCCTGCTGTGTGCTTTCTCCATCTTGCCGCCTGAACCAAGGCTGATCAGTTGGTTTTGAATCTAAACTCTTAAGTGGTTGTTCCAGTGATTCAAAAGAAGGGCCTCAAACGCCACTTCTATGTTTTGGGGGTTGTGGTATTCATAATTTCACATCACAGAGTTCTAGTGACCACACATTTTGTGCAACAACTTTTGAGCCCCTGAAATATGCCAAACAGCTCCAGGTGAGGAAGCGAGGAGGTTCCCAAAGTTACCTGAGATCAATAGGAAGCAAACAAGGTCATCGCAGAGAGGGAGCTAAGTATGCCCTGGGCGAGCCGGTGGGAGAGCAGGCGGAGGACAGGCTGGCGCAGGTGGGTTTGTCGGAGGCGATTTGTTAGAGGGGTGGCGGCCGGACAGGCCTGAGGAGCAGAGAGCAGCCCTCACGTGGCGCTCTCTGGGCGTGTCCCCGGCAAGGGCCCGGACCGGGGTGGATGGAGGTGAGCTTGGCTCCTGCGGGAACAGAGCTCCGGGCTGTCGGGGCACGCTGAGGGAGGAGGCTGTGAGGTGGGTGGGGAGCCTGCTGCCCACGGCAAGGATCGTTCATTTTTAACTTCCTCTAACTGTGATGGAAAATCGGTGGAGCCTTTTATGAAGAGGATGACCCGATCTGATTTGTGCTTCGCTCTTGGTGTAGCATAACGACGAGATTTTAGGAAAGTAAAAGTGAAAGCTAAAAAGTCCTTTCAGGTCAGTTTAGAGGTCTTTAAAGAGAAAGTGAAATTAGCTTTCAGCTTGAAGTGATTACATTTTGGTGGTAAGAATGTGGCCTTTTGAAAGCTTACTGGGCTCATGGTTTCTTTTTCTGGGATCTATAGGATGATATTTTTGCCAATGACTCATCAACCTTTCCTAGTAAATTTAGTAAAATATGGCAGGGAGTACCTTGTGTAAAAGGCCAGAATAAATTTAGGTGAATAAAACCCACTCGAGTGGTTCAGTTTTGGGCAAATACCTGTTGCCCTAAAAAAGTATTCTCTAAGAACCTCATTATTTTCTCCATTTTCACTCATTTTCTCCTTTTTCACAACACAAATCTAAAGGCTGAGGACTAATACTCTGCCAATTAATTTATATTATTTTAGTTAAGGTGTCTTTATGCAAGACAGACATTTACATCTAGATATGAAAGTCTGGAGATGAATTGCAGAGATGTTTAATACCTGAGAATCAAGTTGTCTTGATGTGTATTGGTGATGGGGTAAAAGAGATCAGGAAGTGAATTAGTCAAAGCCTTAGTAACACCAAAGATGAATGCTGCTTCTTCCACAACTGGATTTTGTTCTTGCTCATGAAACTATGAAAAAAATATGTGTACTTCACGTGAGTTTTTTTCATTTAATTTAATGATCTGTGTTAGAACTCTTTGAAGGAAACCTGGAATAGGCCCTTGAAAAAAGATACAGTCATATATAGTCAATTTTATGTTTAATACTATAAATAGTATGTTCTAGTTACACAAGAAATAGTTCATAAAAGTTATAATTTTTTACGAATTATGTAGGATCTATAGATTCTACGTTGATGAGTCAAAGCAATTTCCACCCACAGCATCGAATTTAACCTGTGTATGAGATGGCGTGAATCATTAGCACTCACAACTAGAAAGAACAAATCGCTTTACACCAAGTTGTGAGCAAGGATCTACTATGTGAGCAGCATCATGCAACATAGAAGAAAATGCAAGTGATGTATTGCAAACTTTGCACTTATCACGGTTTTCCTCCTCCTCCTCGTCTTTCTTGTACTGAGGACTTAACCCAGGGCCTTTGCTCTGACCTATATCCCCAGGCCTTTTTTACATTTTTAAATTTTGAGACAGGTCTCAATAAATTGTCCAGTGTGGGCTTGCACCTGCCTCAGCCTCTGGGAGTACTGGGATTCCATGCACACATCACCACACCTGGCCCAGACTCTCGTATGTGTCACAGCAGTGCAAATACAAATACCTATAAGAAATAACTTGTTCAAATTATACTTTATGACAGTTCCAAATCTTGTCAGAAATATTTAATAAAGTATGTGCAGCTGAATTTTAAATGAACCATATGTACGTCTCTTAGAAAGACAGCAAAAGTACTGACCTTTGTTCAAATAGGCGAGACAAAAAAACTTCTGTGTGGTCAGTCACAACAAGAGCATGGAAAAGTTAAAGGGAACAATGTGAGTACTTGAAACGTGCAAGGCCAAAAGAAAAGTCTTGGCCTGCTATAAAATACCGGCTATTTCTGTGGCCTGGTCAGTCCCGTGTGTCACGTCTGGGTCATGCACTCATGAGCGCTGGCTTCAGGGTTGTCAGACAATTTAGACTGTTGTCACCAAGATCATCATCCCACATCAGTGCTGCCTGACGTCAGCATCAAAACTGAAATGCTTTAACATACAACTGACAACTTAGAAAATTGCTGCTGTCCTCCACTTGAATTCCCAAAGGCAATCTTTATTCTTCATTTTTTACTTTTTTCCTCTCTAGCATCTGCTTTATTCTTTTATTGTATTTTAGTGGTACATTCTAGATATACATAATGATAACATTCATCACAGGGAATTTGTACCTGAACATGATATATCTTGGCAAAGGCAGTGTTTAATTCTTGCAAGTTTACCTAATTCGGACAGACTCTTCTAATGGTCATTTAATATTATTTTGAAGCCTGTTAAAGGGTAAAACTTTTATGAATTCTCAATAAAATGTTCTAGATGACATAAATCATAATCTCTTGCCTCTGAAAAGAATGAGGTTAGTCAAACACCATACGTGCAGTAAAAATATGGTTTGCGTCAAACACTGCTAAATATGGCATATAGCTAAAGAGTAGCTTCCTTTTATCGCCTACTTCCTGTTTGCTAGAATCTTTATTTCTACAGTATCTAATTTAACCTCGTGAATATCTCTTCAAGATGGTGTTATTACTTATACTTTACGGATTAGAAATAGAGGGTCAGACAAGTTAATCCATTCACCCAAATTTGTAGAGCAAGTAAACGGATAGAATTTAAACTTTTTTGGGGTGGGGTGCTGGGGATGGAACTCAGGGCCTTATGATTACTAGGCAAGTGCTTGACCACTGGACTAAATCCCCAACCCCCAGAATTTAAACTTTTGCTGACATTATTTTTTTTTTAAATAACATAAAACTGAGGTTTAAAATATAATCTTGTTGACACCGGGCGATAAAGACTCCCTCCTGACCTGGGGAGTTAACACAGTTTTACTTTTGGTTAAAGTTTTAAATAGTAGGCACTATGTGTGATTTAGGAAATTCAATTCATCTTTTTTTTTTGGTTTTGTTTTTTTCCTTGCACTGGGGTTAAAACTCAGAGCCTTAACACTGAGCTATATTCCTAGTCCTTTTTATTTTTTATTTGAGACAGGATGTCACTAAGTTGCCCAGGTTGACCTTGAACTTGTGATCTTTCTGCCTTAGCCTCCTGAGTAGCTGAGATTACAGTCACATGCTACTGTGCCAGACTTTTTTCACAGATGTAAAATAAAGGTATTGGATCAATTTTTTTTTTTTTGACAGGGTCTTGCTATGTAGTTCAGGCTGGCCTTGAACTCACTATGAAGCTCAGGCTGGTCTCAAACTCATAGCAGTGCTCCCGCCTCAGCCTCCCAAGGACTGGGATTACAGGCATGAACCACCACCCTGATCCGGCTTGGATCAGTTGATCTTTATGGTCCCTTCCAGCTTCAAGACTATATATAGTGAAGTACAACAACCCTGACTCTCAAATAGAATGTATTTTCCCAGTAATAGCAATCCATATCCCTTTAGGGAGAATCAGCCCCTTCTCTCTCTCAGTATAGTTCTTCCCTCTTAGGTCCTTGAAGGACTGGGCATAGGTCCAACGTGAGTAGGTTAGAGTAATTCCCAGGAATTGTTTGGTTTTGTTTTGGTGCTAGGGATCAAACTCAGGCCCTTGCGCTTGCAAGGCAAGCACTCTAACCACTGAGCTAAATCCCCAGCCCCTCCCAGGAACTGTTTAGAAGAGAAAAGACACTTTGTTCCCCAGGCATTGCTGAAAATAAGGATGAGTCGTCTTTGGAGCTCCTGGGGATTTGTCCAAAGCCATGGGGCAACAAATTCTATCTTGATAGGTCTGGTTCTGCTGGGTTTTCTACAACCTGCTCATAGACAACACAAGAGAAGAAATTCTTGAAGGAAGGGGTCAATGTGCATTAGGGAGGGATTTTTCCAATGCAGTGATCCTTATCCCCAGAATCCTTGGGGTGGGAATCACTTTGTTCAATCAGACTGGAAGAAAAGGAGGCATTAAGAGACACTTCAGGAAGGAGAAATGGTCTGAGGTTCTCCGTCAGACCACTTCAACCACTTTCAACCACTTGAAAACCTGCAGGAGAACTTTAGTTTTGATCAGTATGTCAGATTTTATTTTTCAAAAAAGATCTTCAAATTTCTGGTTCTACCCGTCCTTTTTCAAAGCCTGCTATTGTCCTGTCAAGAAGCAGAATCTTGAGCTTTCACCCATTGATCTTTGGCAAGCCTTTGGAACTGACTCAACAAGTAGACTATCCTTGAAACAGCTGGGTGTGGCGCACACCTGTGATCCCGCCGTCTGGGAGGCTGAAACTGGAGGATCACAAGTTGCAGCACAGCCCAGGCCATTTAGTGAAGTGAAACCCTGCCTCAAAAAATAGAAAAGCTCGGGTGAAGGCCCTGGGTTTGATCTTCAGTACTTGAAAAAGAGAAAGGAAGGAGGGAAGAAAATCTGACTGGCTTTTGTTCTCAGTTCTTGGGGGAAACTGTTGAAATGTCTTGAGTATTGTGTGATCAGGGTATCTCTACTATCCATCCTGGTGCCTGATTGTGTATGCCAATTAGATGGCTAAAGGCGGCGCCTAGGTACTTTAAACAAACACGACAAGCCAAAGTGGAGGCTGATGGTGCCAAAAAACCGAACCTGTGATTAATGGGTCAGGGTTTTAGTTGGGTGTCATGTGGGGAGAGAAAGAGTGCGGGAGACTGAGTCACGTGGCAGAGGATTCCATTAATCATGCCTGCGTGATGAAAGCTTCACCAGAGAAACTCTGGACACACTGAGGGGCTGGAACAGTGACACAGATCGACTCTGTGGGGGGCGGGATGTTTCGCTCTTGGAACACCAAGACCTTAGCGGTATGGTTTCCTTTTTGATTGCTTCTGGTTTCTCTCCTTTAACTGTCAGCATAAGTACAGCACCTTCCTGAGTCATACTGGGGAATTTTCCAATTTGAGGGGGTAGTGAAAAGCCCTGAATTTGTAGCTATCGGATCAGAATTGAGGATGGCTTGAGGACTCTCAGACTTGTGGGTGATGACAGTCTGGTGGCTGACTTCGCCTTTAATCTGTGAAGCTGGGTGTTACTCTGAGCAGTGGAAACCAGAAGTCATCATGCGGCTCTAGCCAAGCTGATAGCGGTCAGCCGTCAGTCACGTGAATGAATAAGCCTTCAGCTGATTCTAGCAGTTAGCTATCGAGTTACACTTCACTTTTGGTCTTCCGACTGATATCCTAGGCAACACGGAACAGAGACAAAGCCTTCACAG
Source organism: Hystrix cristata (assembly GCA_004026905.1). Lineage (NCBI taxonomy): Eukaryota > Metazoa > Chordata > Mammalia > Rodentia > Hystricidae > Hystrix > Hystrix cristata. Next base: position 93,223 of record PVJO010004411.1, on the reverse strand, counting down.
TGCTTTGCATCCTTCCCAAATTCCCGACCCACAGGATCTCTTGACATAAATTTTTTAGGCTGCTACATGTTAGAGAAATTTGTTACAGAGCAAAAGATAACTGAATTGGGTCTTTATGCCCATACGTTGGATATGGTTATAACACAAGTTTAAATATGAGGTGGTGGCTTTGAGACTAGATAATGTACAGGAGTGAAAAGACCTTCAGGAGGGTTAGCAAAAGTCTCTAGGGTCTTAAAGAAATTTTTAGTGGAAGTCTTGTGGCCCTCAAGAGAACTTAGTTTAGAAGACTTTGGGGTTCTGGGTTCCATTCACAGGAGCCGGGTGGAGGAGAAAGAGAGAGAGAGAGAGGGAATGAATTTGAAATTAGAGGAAAATAGACCTTTGTCACATAATGACAGAAAGTTTAGAAACACTGTTGCCTACAGTAAAGTAGAACAAAGGAAATGCATGAATGCACTGGATAATCTAGCTAAGAAAAAGTCCAGGCAGAGTGTTAAGTATGCTCCTGGGAGTCTTCTAGCTGCTTTAATAAACACAAAGAGAGATAAGCTAAAGAAAGCTCTGTCAGCCAGAGTGGTGGTGTTGTCGGGTAGCTTGCTTCTAAAAAGTGGCTCACCAACTAAATGTTAACTGGTTCTGGATTGCTCACCTCTCCTTCTGGAGTTGGAGTCCAGGTTCTTCTCACTTCAGACAAAGAATTGGACAAAACAAGTGAAAAGCAGTGGCAAAGCTTATTTAAAAAGGCAGAAATGGAGATTGAGAGAGAAACTGGCCCTGCGGAGTGAGCTTGGGCCAAACAAACTAAAAAAGATGTAAAAGCAAAAATAAAAGTACACGCGGTATCTGGGAGAAGCAGCACCGGCTGTTATGGAAAGGTGCAATACCCCTGGCTCCTCATGGTTTCCTTGATTTTATGTTGTCTAAATCTGGAGGAAGCCCATGAGAACTTCTACATCCGGGTCCCGAGAAGGAGTGCTGGGATCCCAGCCTCAGGCTGACGTCAGGTCTAGGCCATTCTCGAGAGGAGTCTACATGCAGGGCTTTTGGGAACTGCTCTGCACATCTAGTTAGTATCTTGTAATTAAAAGTCACACCTACTTCCCCAACCAGCTTTTGCCTCACCCTACTCTCCTACCTCAGCGGTGCATGCCTATGATCCCAGCATTCTGAAAGGCTAAGGCAGGAAGATCAAAAGTTGGGCAATTTAGCAAGACTCTGTATTAAAATATAAAATAAAAAGGCCCTGGGTTCAATCCCCAGCACCTCAATCAATCAATGAATCAGTCAAAAAATAAAAGATCTGTAGGACTTGCCATGTTCAAAAATCAAAACTCCCATTCCCTATCTCTCCAGAAAACAAATTGCACTAAAAGTAAGAAAGAGACCAAATTGAGGCTTTGGTCAAGAAAATATAGTCTAAAAAATTAGAAATGTAACTGTGAGCTCTTTAAGGCTTCAGAACTATTTAAGATGAATGATCTTGGGTTTTTGCCTCACTGGCCCTCAGTATTAAACCAAATGATTTCCAAGAACCTGAAGAAATTTTTTATAGCAGCTTTACAGTGACCCCAAAGTAGGCAACGGCTGATCTCAGTGACACAGGGTGGAGCATAAATTGATACAAAAGAAACACACACACTTGCAGTGGAATTTTACCAGCTTTTACTGCCCACCATGAAAAGAAACCTCCACGGTGCTGAACTTCTGTGGTAGGAAGCGGGTTGAGAAAACGGTTAACTGGCAAACACAAAGTAATTTAGAAAAAAGAAGGATGTGCCAGAGGGTAGAATTAAGAATTTAGAGGATAGAGTTAGGAGCTGCAGAAAACTCATTCCCAGATAAATAGACTAAACCACAATCCAGTAATTGGCAGCCTGCACCAGTTTGGATTTTAGAATTGCCATAGGCCAGCTGGTCACATTGTACCTGTGTATCTCCTTTGAAATCCAGGGTCTAGCAGTTACTGTAACACTGTATTTTGGGTGTGTGGAGGAAGAGAATTTGAGTCTTAGTTCACAGGTCTTTAGACTAAAGGCTCAGAGGTACTCAGGGTGTTATGCCCCAGGACCACGCCCAAGAAACCTCACCTTTCTGGATGTGGCTTAAATGAGGAAATTCTGAGTGTCAGCCTCATTATGATGCTTCAGTAGGATAAGATTTGAGAGATTTTTCAGAAAGAAATGATAAATGTCTGCAGCAGCAGATATGCCAATTACCCTGATCTGATCACACTTTGTATGTATGCATTGAAATGTCACACTGTACCCCGGAGATACGTTCAATTACTATTTGTCAATTAAAAATAAAAACATATTAAAGATTTGAGGGATTTTTTTGTTGTTGTTGTTGGTACTGGGGATCTTATCCAGGGCCTTGTACACATTACTACCAGAGTTGTATCACTAAGTTATATATGTATCCTCAAGCCCCCTTTAAAAAAATTTTATTTTAAGATACTGAGACAGGGTCTTGTGATCTTGCTGCCTTGGTTTCCTGAGAGCTGAGATTACGGGCATGGGCCACCACATCTGGCTTGAGGGTTCTTGAGGAAGAAGTTAAAGGATTTTGCGTGTGGCAGAGTTGTGCATTGTTATGGACAGGGGGCAGCTGTCAAACCACCATCTATACTCCCGTACACACATTCTTCTAGGACCTTACGTTTCCGCATCAGGAGTTAAAAATCTATGTCCTGTTCCCTTGGAATTAGGCAAACTCCTCCACTTAATAGTACAATGTGGCAGAAGCGACACTATCAGACAAGTTATGTTTTAGATGCTGTTACAGGCCAGCAGTGAAAACAACATCCAAGGGCCTCTGAAAAGCCCTCTCTGCCACAAAAGCAATAGAAACCCTGGAAAAATTGTCTAAATCTCATTTCTCTCCAGAACTCTAAAAATTAAAGGCTCATGTCAATCTTCAGAAGCATTTATTCAGGAAAAATAATTGACTCGTGGTAAGAAAAGTGAACTTCAGGTGTTTTGATTTGCCCTGTTCCTGGAGCCTTCTCCCCAGCAACATAGGAGCCTTAAAAATGAATAGCGAGCACCATGGTGAAAACGAGCAGTGGACAAACCCTGGAAGAGGCAGAAGAGCCCCGGGGCCCCTTCAGACTCCATGCCCAGAGAATCATTATCTGACCTTCTTGGTGGCCGTGTGGGTACATAAAGCTGTGTGCATCCAAGGGCAGCATGGATCTTCGTGAAAGACCTGAAGAGGCCCCCGATGATCACTTCTGCTAACTTCGAGTCTCTACCAGGGCAGCAGTAAGATCAAAGCCCAGCTGTATACTGCATGGCACAAAGCGCCCCAGTATGCATGTAGAACACCTCAACAAACACTAGGAGCTGTATTCTAGGCACGTAAGGAAATTTGTGTCCAATGATTAACTGAGTTCTTAACTAACTAAACCTACATTTCAGTGGTTATGCATACAGAATTTATAGAACTTTTTAAAAGAAATTTCTGAAGAAAAAAACCCCAAACTATTAGAAGGGGATGAATATCTATATCTATATAACATCCTAAGAAATAGGTCACATGTGTGTGTGTTTATGTGTGTGTGACTGGAGACTGAATGAGGATTGAATGCAGGGCTTTTGCACTGACCTATGTCTCTGATCCTTTTTATTTTTTATTTTGAGACTAGGTCTTGCTAAGTTGCTAAATTGCCCAGGCTGGGCTGAAACTTGTGATCCTCCTGCCTCAGCCTCCCAGAGTGCTGGGTTACAGACTTGTGCCAGCATACCCAGCCAGGCTCACATTATTATGCAGGCTGAAGTCCCACAGTCTGCTATCAGTAAGTTGGCATCCCAGGAAACTGGTAGTATAGGTCTAGTCTGAGTCTAAAGGCCTGAGAAGCAGTAGTGCTGTGGATGTAAGTCCAAGCCTGAGGGTAAGAGGAGACCAACACACCAGTTCAACAGTCAGAGAGCAAATTTTTCTCCATCTGCCTCTTTATTCTCTTTAAGGCCTAGATGAATTGATGATGCCCATCTGCATCAAGGAGGCAATCTACTTCATTAGTCAATTGATTCAAATGCTAATCTCTTCCAGAAACACCCTCACAGACATGCCCAGAAATAATGTTGTGTGGGACCCATGTGACCTAGTCAGGGTGACACATAAAATTTACCACCATGCAAGACAAAAACTCTGAAACTATGATCCATACACCATTAAATACAAAGTAGTCAATAGAAGCTGTCCTGGAGGAAGCAGAGGCAGTAGGCTTCCTAAATAAAGGCTTACACCAGTCATTTTAAATGTTTGAAAAATTAAGGAAAATCATATCTGAAGAATTTAAGGACACCACAAGAAAAACGACTCACTAAATAGAGAATATGAGTAAAGAGTAATTATAGAAAAGGACTGAATTGAAATCCTGAAGTTCAAAGTTTCAGTAACTAAAGTAAAAATTTGATTAGAGGACTTCAACAGCAGGTTTGAACAGGTAAAAGAATGAATCAGAGAACTTGAAGATAGGTCAGTTGATGTTATCTAGCATGTGGAACAGAAAGAAAAAGGAAAGAAGAAAAATGAATAAAACCTTAAAGACCTGTCAGACACCACCATGTATACCAACATTTGCATAGTAGACGTTCCATAAGAGGTGAGAGGAAAAAGCAGAAAGATCATTTGAAAAGTGAATGGCTTAGAGTTTCTGAAATTTGATGAAAACTTTATATAATTAGTAAGATTAACGAACTTCAAGTAGGAAAAATATAAAAGAAATCCATATGTAAGCTGGGTGCAGAGGTACACACTTGTGATCCCAGAACTCAGGAGACTGAGGTAGGAAGATTGCTGTCAATTTGAGGCCAGCTTGAACTACACCATGAGTTCAAGGTCAGCCTGAGCTTTGTAGTGAGATGCTTGTCTCAAAAAACAAAAACAAAAAAGAAAAAAAGAAAGAAAGAAAGAAAGAAAGAAAGAAAGAAAGAAAGAAAGAAAGAAAGAAAGAAATCTGTAGGTAGACAGTAGACATAATATAATCAAGCTGCCCAGACCCCAAACCAAAATTTTGGCAGAGGAGAGCTTGATTGTGGAAAAGATTAGCACTAAAAAGAGGGTGGGTACTTTACAACAGGACAATGGAAAAGGTGGCTGAATTGCATCATAGGAATGAGCAAGACCTCATGCTTTGTAGGTTCAAAGTTGCGAAAGTGAAAGATGTCGCTTTGAGGAGAAAGAACTAGGCTACCCTGCCTGAGAAGGAGCTTGGCCACCTAGGGAAGTGATTCTCGGGGATTCAGCCCACAATGCTCAAGCTCCAGGCACTCAGCAGCCAGTGCAGCAGTGACGCGAGGGGCCTGACGACAGCTCAAGCTGGTGGCAGACCTTGGCATCATCCACTTTGGTTTTAAGGGCATGCAGAAGGTAAGAGTTGTGGGGTTAGGAGAGATTTCAGAAGAAGGCCTGGAGGCCGGGCAGTGTGCGGCTGAGAGGGCAGCGTGTGAAGCTGAGAGTGCAGTGGAGACCCCAGGAAGCCAACTCACCCGGGGAAAGCCACAGAGAGTGAGAGGCCACGAGGGCTGCAAACACCAGCAATGCTGTAGAAGGCCCCCCAAAACTTTTGGTGTTAACAGCTCATTGCTGTGACTTGCCTTGGGTGCTGAATACAGCAACTGTAGGATTTAATGTTTGTCCCTCTGGGTTTCAGTCTTGCTTTGGTCCCATTACTCTATTGCCCTATTTCTCCCCATCACAATGAGAACATTTATCTTGTGCCATTGTATGTTGGCAGTGTTTAACTTTCTTTTGATTTTTACAGAGGCTCATGGCTAAGCGTTTGCCTTAAGTCTGAGAGGAGACTTGGAACTTGGACTTTTCAGCAATGCTGAAACTGTAGGACTTCAGCAACTCTTAGATATGGGCTAAATGAATGCATTTTGCATAAAGGGATGCACAGGAGTCTTTTGGGGGTCAGGGGCAGAATGTTATGATTTATAACAGGAAGTCCACCCTCATGTGCTCATAGGTAGGACTTTTGAGGGGTGATTGGATCATGGAGGCGTGAGATGTGATGCTGGGAGGTGGAACCTGGTCATCAGAACAGGTGGGTTGCTGTTGGGGGGCCTTGAAGGTTATATCTCCCTCCCCCACTCCTTGCTTCACCCTCTCTGCTTTCCTACCATTTTTTCATGAGCAGCTCTGCTAAGTGGCTCTGCTGTGCCATTTTGCCTGGGAGCTGGCCAACCATGAACTGTAAATGTTAGCCAAAACAAATCTTTCCTCCTTTACTTTGTAGGTTTTGGGCACTTTGTCCCAGTGATGAGGAAAGTGACTAAGACAAGGGACAAAGAGTAACATTTCATAATAATAAAAAGGTCAACCCAGTGAGAAAATGTAACAATTATAAACATGTGCATTTAACAACAGATCCTAAAATGCATAAAGAAGAACAGTTCAAGGGAGAAATAGGATATCGGGCAGTAATAGTTTGAGACTTCAATACTCTACTTCCAATAATGCACAGAACAGCTGGAGAGAGAGGGAGAGAGGACTCAATTAGTTACATTAGGAATGAAAAAGATACCATTAGTGATTTTGCAAAAATAAAGAGGATTATAAAGCAATAATATGGACAATCATATGCCAAAATTTAGATTGTTTATTTAAACAGGCAAATTCCTAGAAAGACATAAACCACTGAAACTGATTTAAGAAGTAGAAAATCTGAGCCAGGTTGAGTAGTACAGGCCTGTATCCTGAGCAGTAAGGGAGGCTGAGGCAGGTGGATTGAATCTCTGAGTCTCATCCAAACAATTCAGCAAAATGCTGTCTCAAAATAAAAAATAAAAAGGTCTAAGGATGTAGCTCAGTGGTAGAGAGACCTTGAATTCAATCTGCACTGCCACAAAAAGAAAAGGAAAAAAACCCAAATTTGAGTACATTTAGATCAAGTAAAAAGATTGATTTAGTAATTAAAATACCCTACAAAGAAAATCCCTGTAACAAATGACTTCACTGTTGAATTCTACCAAATATTTAAAGAAGAATTAACAACAATCTATCACGAACTCATCCAAAAAGTAGAATGCTTGGAACACTTCCCAGCTCACTCTATGAGGCCAGTATTCCTATGGCACCAATTGCAGACAAATTATGACAGGGAAAGAAAAGTACAACTCTGTATTGTTTATGAAAATAGACACAAATGTCCTTCAAAAATACTAGCAAACTAAATCCCTACAAAAGAGTTTATAGTCATAATCATTATAGCCATATTCCTTTGTCATTTATTCCAGGAATGCAAGTTTGTTTTAACATCTTAAAATCAACCAATATATTACATCATGTTAATGAAGGACCCAAACCACGCTGTCATTTCAATAGACACATAGAAAAGGAATTTGACAAAATAGCACCCTTTTATGATGCAAACACTTAACAAAGTAGGAATTGAAGGGGATTTCCTATACCTGATAAAGGGCATCTACAAATCCCCACAATTGACATTATATTTAATGGTAAGAGACTGAGTCCTTTCTTCCTAAAATTCAGGACAAGACAGGGGTATGCACTCTTGTCACTTTTAGTCAGCATTGTACTGGAAGTTCTAATCAGAACCATTAGGCAAGAAAAGGAAATAAAAGTACGCAGATTGGAAAGGAAGAAGTAAAATTTTCCTGGTCACAGATGACCTGGTGTTCTACGTAGAAAATCCCAAGGTGTTCACAAGAAAGCTGCAAGAACTAATCAATGAATTCATGAAAATCACAGGGCGCAAGATCAACACACAAAGGTCAATTCTGATTCTGTACACCAGCAGTGAGTAGTAGAGAATTAAGAAAATAATTCAGTTTGTAATAGCATCTGCTCCCTAATAGCTCTTGATTTCTGTTCTGGGGAGCCTTCCTTTTGTGTGGTCTTGGTAAGAATCAGAACTGGTCTCTTTTTAAGGCCAGGTCCTTCCTGCAAACACAGTTCACATTGACTGGGTGATTCTGTTGCAAATTTTCAGAGCTCTGAATCTGGAACATTAATAAATACTAATTCTGATCCAAATTCTTTCCTCATTGTTGTGCCTCCTTTTTTCCAACTGTATGTGAAGACAACCTACCTTTCCATGGCTTGACAACCTATTGCATAGACATTTTTTTTTTTTTTTTTTTTTTGAGACAGGGTCTTGCTATGTAGTTCACTCACTAGTCTTGAACTCACTATGGAGCCCAGGCTGGCCTCAACCTTGCTGTGCTGTGATCCTCCTGTCTCAGCCTCACAAGTGCTGAAATGCTCTATTTTATTTTATTTTTTTTTTGGAGTGCTGGGGATCCAACTCAGGGCCCCAGCACTCCAAAAAAAAACTTGTTAGGCGAGCACTCGGCCAATGCTCTATTTTATTTTATTTATTCATTAAAAATTTTTTTTTGGTACCAGGGATCAAACTCTGGGCCTTGCGCTTGCCAGGCAAGCACTCCAACCACTGAGCTAAATCCTCAGTCCCCAATATTCTATTTTAAAACACAATATATCACTGCTTTTAGAATCTCTAAATGTGTTTTCTTTCTTTCTTTTTTCTTTTAATAAAACAGTTTTTAGGTTTAGGCACTTTTTATTTCCTACAGTTCTGGAAGTTGAGAAGTCCAAGATCAAAACACTAGCAGTCTTGTCTGGTTCCTGCTTTCTAGTTTGCAGATAGTTCCTTCTCTCTTTCTTCTTTGACTGTGAAATGGGCAAACCAGCCTTTTATAAAGACCCTAATCCCCTCATTAGGCCTCTGCCCTCATGATCTAACCATCCTCCACAGGTAATATGGTACGTCCTAACACCTTCATCCTAGGGGTAGCAGTCCGTCCTTCCTTCCTTCCCTCCTTTCTTCCTTCTTCCTTCCTCCCTTCCTCTCTCCCTCCTTTCTTCCTTTCTTCTTCCTTCCTTCCCTCCTTCCTTCCTCCCTCCCTCCTTCCCTCCCTTCCTTCTTTCCTTTTATCATTTTTTTGGTAGTACTGGAGATTGAACTGAAGGAATATTGAGCTACATCTTCAGTTCTTTTTAAAAAACATTTCTATTGTGAAGCAAGTTCTTGCTAAGTTGCTCGGGCTAGTCTTGAACTTGTGATCCTGCCTCAACTTCCTCAGTAGCTGGGATCACAGGTATGTACCACCATGTTTGGCCACAGGATTTTAGAACATAAATTTTGGGGGGATGTAAACATTCATTTCATTGAGTACCCTGATCAAATTCATTGTCTTTGTGGGCTGGGGATTTAGCTCAGTGGCTAGAGTGCTTGCCTGCCAAGCACAAGGCCCCAGGTTTGATCCCCAGCACCAAAAAAACAAAATCAAAACCAAACCCAAATTCATTGTCTTTGATTAGAGAAATCTGACCCAGGATGTCGTGCAACAGGGCTGGTGTCATAGCTTGTGAACGAGACAGGCCTTATGCTTGGTTCTTTTATCCTGTCACAGGCTTGTAATTCTGAATTTTTGTGGGGAGGGTGCTGGGGATTGAATTCAAGGCTTTGTGCTTGCTGGGCAAGCGGTCCACCACTGAGGTAAATCCCCAACCCCCTGAATTATTTTTCAACAAGGGCTCCATTTTCATTTTCTCCTGGAACTGGCAAATTATGTAGCTAATCCTGTGTGTAAAACCCATAAACACTTTTTAAAATCATATGGGAATACAAAATTGCAAGGCTGATTCTTTTATCCATGGATTTTATTAATTTGTTTGTTCAATCAGTAAATTACAAATATTTATTGAACTTCTACTATATGTTAGAGCTGGGTAATAATCAAGAATAAAACAGATGTGGTCCCAGTTCAATATAGCTGTAATTTAGTGTTTTTCAAACATTTTTTGACTGTGACACGGCACAAACCAACATGTCTGTGTGTGTATAAAGAAAAACTGCTTCACTTTAAACGTAAATATATAACATTTTATATAATAGTTCATATATATATAAAGTGAAGAAAAATGAGACACACAGCACCCTCACTATGTGGAATGCACTCTGCTGTTTTGCATTATTTTGTTTTTTAAAGGTGTTTAGTTATAATTTACTGATTTGCTTTCTTCAAGGGTACACTGAGCAGTAGAGCTGGTGCAGACCCAGGTCTTCTGGGCTCCAAAAGCCCAAGCTTTCTTCACCTTTTTCTTCTCTTTTTTGGTGCTGGGGATTGAACCCGGAACCTTGTGCTTGGCTGGCAAGCACTTTAACCACTGAGCTAAATCCCCAGCCTGAGGCTTAAGCTGTTAACCACTTAGTTCTGCCACCTCCAGAAATAGTCAACAAAGCAAACACCCAGTCCTGCCACATAATAAATAGGAGACATTCCACAGGTCTTGTAGCTTCTAGGGCTTCCTTTTTCCCTCAGTAAAGCGAGCCTAATAATAATATATGAAGAAGTACAAATGGTTCATACACTGTAAAGTATTCTGGCACTGTAAGGGATGTCATTAAGGGTAACATCGGCTAGGGCAAAGACTACATGTTCATTGGGGAATGATGGTATATTTGTGTTCCCGAGATTTTGAAAAGTTTGTGTCCCTCTACTTTGTGTGAGTGGGTCTTTCCATCAGCGCATACATATATCTTTGGATCTTTCCCCTATTCAAATCTCTTACCTTGGGTGAATAAATAAATTCCAGGCTACATTTTTTTTTTTAACTTAAATTCTGAAGCAAAAACCATTGTTTTATTGAGCTAGTTCTTTGGAAGGCAGCTCTACTCACCATTATATCCCCAGATGTCATATGAAACAGTTCTTTGGATAGTTGTGAAAAAATACAGAAAACGGGGTAGAAACTTTCTAAACTTCTCCTTTCCTTTGCCAGTTGAAGATCTATTACCAAGCTGTAAAAAGCAAACACACATATAAGCAAAAAACTAATTAGTTCCCTTGATAGTTTTAGGTAAATCTATTTTTCCTAATATGGTTTTTTACATTTTAATATAGGTAGCAAATACATGTCTGTTGTAGAGACTTGGAAGATACGTGAAAATAAAACTCACCAGAATAATATAACTCCATATTCACAGTTAACACTGTGCTTATGTATGAGAAATTGTTTTTTTTTGTTTTTTTTTGTTTTTTTTTTTGCGCTGGGGATTGAACTCAGGGTCTTGCATTCTTTAAGAACATGATTTTTAATTGCAATATAATATTCCACATTATACATCATTTAATCAATTCCCTATGGTAGGACACTCATATTGCTTCCATTGCTACTTTCACCAGGGTTTAGAAGAATACTTTTGTACTTAAATGTGCATACTTCTAATTATTTATGTAGGATATGTCTCAAGAAGTGAAATTACTAGATTGGAGAACTTTCTCCTTATATTGCTTTTATTGATCAAGCAACAGAAATCACCACAAGCATTTACTGCAAGGTTCTGGGCAGCCTACAGATGTCAGGAAAGGTTGCGCATTAGGATCAGTGACTGGAGATGCAGGAAGGCCATGCAGCCGGAGCCCCAGCCAGGACTCCTCCGCCATTGTGGCCGAACAAGGGCTCGCAGCCGCTGGCCCTGGGCCTAGGCCCTGGACACCAGACACACGCTGGCTGCTCTGCCTGGCGACTCCCAGAAACTGGGTGCTGCCTCTGTGGCCAGAAGGGTCGTGTTCTCTCCCGGCTTCTGGGCACAACTGGCTCTAGACACACACAATGCAGGCTGTCACATCTGGGGCCCACATCCAGGCCTGGGAGTAAGAGTATCTGGTGTTTACCTCTCTCATAGGAGGGAAGAACCCTGCCCGGTGCCAAGACTCACAGAAGGGAAAGCCTACCCACCAGTAGTTAGGTAAAAAAATAGCACCTTAGTCTTGCTTTAACTTGCACTATTTTTTTTTGCTAGCGAGGAAGGGGATCTTGCATAGCTCTGCTGTTAATTTGTGATTTCTCTTTTGTGAATTGTAAAATGATGTCGTTGGATAACTTTTCTATTGAAATAGTTACCTCTTTTCGTAAGAGGTATTTTGACGGTGTGATCATAAATGCGTTGACAGCCATACATGTTTCATTTTTTCTTCAATTTGACCTTTAAAATTTCACTTAGGAAATTTTAACATTAGCCTGCATTAGTTTAACGATTTTATCAAGTTAAGTCTATTACCTTTTCTTGTTATGGCTTCCTATTTGCTTTTAAACGTAGGTTTTCTCTAATTCGAAGTAAGATAAACAATCGCCTCTATTTCTCTAATCTGGAGTGAGGAACTCACCTTTACCCTCAGAATCTGTGTGGGTGACCATCAGAGTGGCAGGATGGATGTAGGAAAATGTGGAGCAGGATTTAGTTGCTGGAGAATGAATGTTCAGTTACTTCTTATTGACCCGGAAGCAGTTGCTTCTCAGTGTCCCGTGTTGTTGTAGTTCTGCAAAAGCTGGTAAGTGGCTATGTGTGAGGCCTGGAGGTGGGAAGATCTGGGAAGATGCCCCTTGCAGGGTCTGGGAGGGCAGCAGCAGCTAGCCATCTGCAGGGAACAGGTACAGGTTAGGAGTGCCAAGAAAGAGGCACAGAACTCACACCCACAGGACTCACTTCAGGGCCAGTGTGGGGACAGTGGTCGCAGTCACCTCCTCTCCCCGCTGTTGGTGAGGGAGCTACCCTTGCTCTAGGATTCTGGGGATGGCTGAGTGCCTGACACCCAAGCCTGGACAGATGAGACCAACACTCACAGTCGCATATACTCACAGCCGGGGTGGGGAGGACACCACCTGCCATGTGGGGCTGCACTTAGGAACAGAGCGAGCAAGCCCGGGCTGTGGGAGCAGGCTCCAGAACATGAAGAGGATGTGGTACCCCCCACTTGCCACAGGAGGATGTGATTGGTTTGTTTGAACGTTTCTGCAGCTGGCAGGGAGCTAACAGCCACAGCTGAGGGATAAGCAGGAACTCTGCCTGGTCCCGTTGATAAGGAGGGCTGTTTGGCCAGCAGGGCTTATCAACAAGTGCAGAGTGGGGAGGGAAACTTGCAAGTAAGGCAACTCAAGACCTCCACACTTTAAAAGACATCCAGGCACACAGAATATTGAGCCTTAATTTCAGGCCCTACACCCACACGAACACTTAAGGGCATGTTTGATGCTGCGTTCCAGTAGTTATAAGGAAAGAAAATTCAAAGAGAGGAACTCAGGTTGTGGGCAGAAATTATTACTCTAGAAATTAGGGATATCAAAATGAAATGGCAGAAGTAACAAAAATTCTCTAAACAGGTTGGGTTTCAAAGGATCCAGCCAAGGACTATCCCACCCAATATCGCAGTCAGGAGACTGCTTATTGTTCCAAACTTGGGCCCTGTAGACTAAGCAGTGAGGACAGTGGCCACGGGTAACTTAAGCTGCCTTAAACAAAGTGTTTGTCTTTCAGTTGACGTTGTACATGCTGAGCTGCAGGGAAAAGAAGAAGAGAAAGTGAATCTCACATGCCTGGTCTCTACTGACACATATATGCCTTCACTCAGGTAATGGGAATGAGAATTTACCTCAGCAAACAGCTGTAGAAAGCAGCCAGAGAAATTCTGGGGGCTTTCCAGGGATGTTTTGTGATAGTCTGATGAAAGTTGTTGGTGTGGTACTTTCCAAACTAACCAGCCCTATCTTGGACGCAGGCTTAGCAACATAAAAGACAAGGTCCCACATTATTCAATATGTTATCAAACATTTGATGAGTACCTACTGAACATTCTGAATTCTCTATCAGGTCACACAAGGAAGGTCTTCTCCCTTGCAGACCTCCCAAGATCCTTGTTGAAATTTTAAGTGAAATGATAATGCAAGGAAATGTATAAATACATTCCAAGATGAGAAGCATGGAGAAAGAGTGCTAGAATAGAAGTTAGTATATTTTCCTTCAAGTTATATTGCTTTAATTTTGCATTTTAAATAAATACATATATAACTATACATCACACATTATACAGCAAAACATTATCTTGACCTATGAGCTGAGTCTCTTATTTATCTATAAACTAAATGGTGGGTTAAGTTTCTCTCTGCTTTAAAATGTGCCCACTGCAGTTCACATATTTATAGCTACCAGTTAAAGTGGGGTTCAGAAACACTTCTAGAAAGCCCCTGAGTCCAAAGGTGTAATAAATCTCTAATTGCCCCTAATTCAAGCTTCATCTTGCGTCCTCCCACATCTCTTTGGAGACCTGGGGGTGACAATTGGGGAAGTAAATTGAAGTTTGATCATCTGGAGGATAAGTCAGAAAAATCTAGCTGAAGACTTTCCTAATGTCTTTTCCCACTCCCGTTAACACATCCTGTGCAGAGGTAGAGTGTGACTCAGCCTGTGTGGGTCTCTGTCAGCTGCAGAAAGTGATCATATTAATGTTAAGCTCAGAGAGTTTGGTCCGCCCTCCAGCTCTTTCTTGGTCTACAGGCCAGCGGCAGGAGCCTGGGCGGCTGTATCTCAGGCCCCTGTGGGGGTTTTGATTATACGTGGCCAGGTCCTCTCCACGCAAATTCTGATCTGGGGAGTCTGGGGCTTGTCCTATGAAATCTGTGTGTGTCAGAGTGGAGATGAAGAACAGAGACTCATTTAATGTAAAGGGAAAATTGTAAACAGTTACAACTGATCAATAATGTAATCACCTTTCTGTGAACTCAGTGCTACTGGAAGCTTCCAACTGAGGCTACATGTTTAAACAATCATCCCTCTTTCTCCATCATAAAATACGAGTGCACCCTAAAGCACCTTTTCTACACAATCCATTAATCTGCACACGTATCCGGTGGGGTAGGAGTCATTATTCTTTTCCATTTTACACATGAGAAAAATGAGATGTGGGGCGTGTGAATGATCTGCCTAAGATCAGACAGCCAAGGAAAAACGAAGGCAGGACTTCTATGAAGCTGTTTCCTGGTCCGCTACCCAACATGGCCTCCGGCTTAAATCCAGCGTTCCCCTTTGCAGCATTGGCTTAGACCACAGTGCAGCGCTGGTTTTGCTCGAGTGGCCCAGTGTCTATTTGGAGTTGACTGAAAAAACAAAACTGACTCAAAGAAGGGTCTGGAGAGTCCTGAAGATAATTCCAACAGAAATGAAAGGGTAGCACGTAAACTCTAAGGATATCAAAACCTGGGTGGGTTCTGCATTCTAAGCGCTGGCTTCTAAGGTGCTGTGTCTGAATGTAAACCCCTGCAGTGTGGAAGGTATACGAATGAGGGGGTCCTAGGGTAGAGCTGAAATGTTGGCTGTGCTACCAAAGCTTCCAAGACAGCCGCACAGCAATGCTCAGTGGGGAGAGTTCGTCTCCAGTTCTTTCTCCACCCAGGTTGGGAGGTGCTCAGATTGCCCCTTCACTAGAGGAACCCTTTGTTGCTTCCCCCTCTTCTAGGATCTAAATTACACTCATCCCATTCATTCAAGTCCTGATTCTGCTTCAGCCAGGCATGGTGGCACACATTTGTAATCCCAGCACTTTGAGGCTGAGGCAGGAAGATCACAAGATTGAGCCTACCCTGTACAATTTAGGGACTGAATGAGACCCTGTCTCAAAAAAAAAAAAAAAAAAAAAGGCTGGGGATGTAGCTCAGTGCAAAGGCCCTGAGTTTCCAGTACCCCAAAAAGTGGGGTGGGATGGAGGTGTAGCTCCGTGGCAGACAACTTGCCTCGCAGGTGTGGGACCCTGGGTTCAATCTGTAGCAGCCCCACCCAAATGAAACTAATATAACAAACCAATTTGCTGGTCAGTGGATAATGGTTACAGATGTGACTTCCTCCTAAGTAAGGTAGTTGAGTTTTAACAAGGATCATCTGTCTGGTACCAACTAAGTCACTGTAGTAGTAGGAAGTCAGTGGTAGGATAGATGCCTCAGGGTAGACTGCCCTTCGGTTCCCTTCAAGTTCTGCATAGAGGCAGCCATCTGCTCTGGCTCAGTCGGACTGGCCCAGTGACAGATCTTCGCTGTGCAGTAAAGGTAGGTTAAAGGGCAGCTGTGAACAGAATGGAACCCAGAATAGAAAGCGCCGCATAGAGATGGTGTTTGTCCACAGATTGGGGATTACTATCCTAAGCAGCCAGGATTTTTCCAGTAGAGTTTTATACAATAAAATAGATGTGTCCTGCACTTTTAGTGTTTAAATAAACACAGAGGATTTATTTCTAGCCATAATGTAAATTGGTGATGAGGAAAGTTATGAAAAGAGAGTGCAAACTGAAACTTCAGACCTCCTGGTTTCTGTCAGAGTCTGTGTGCTTAAACAACACTGATTTCAGCACAAATAACTCACTTCTTATGAAATATTTGTAAGATGTTCTACTCTAAGACTCTCCCCCCCTTTAAAAACAAGGTGCTGTTGGGGCCGGGGATTTAGCTCAGTGATTAGAGTGCTTGCCTTGCAAGCACAAGGCCCTGAGTTCGATCCCCGGCACCACAAAAAAAACCCAAAAAAAAACCAAAAAAAAACAAGGTGCTGTTAATGTGAACAAAAGTGTACGGAAACTAACACAAGTGAAACAAGGGCAGAGTGCATAATATATGTTTATGTGTATTTTTATCGGCACTTTTGATTTCTATATTTGTATTTAAAATTACAACTAAATGCTATGCCCCAAGATACTCATTCCTATTGGAATAGTAGTTTTCCAAACAATTTTTATTTTATTTTATATTTGCTTATTGTTTTGTTGCTTTTTTTTTTTTTTTGGACATGGTCTTCCTGTGTGGTACTGTGTAGTCCAGACTGACCTCCAAGTCTTGATCCTCCTGCCTCAGCCTCCTACATGCTGGTATTACAGGTGTGTTCCATCATGCCCAGCTTTTTCAACCAACTTTTGAAAATCTTTTACCTGCAGAAATAAATGTTTTTTGCCTTGTGAGCCAACATCCCCTGACCCCCACACTCCTGAAATAAAAGTTTCATAATCAAAGCTTATTACTTGTGTTACATTCTAGTATTTTCTATTCTGTCCTCCACTTCTCTTTTCTTTCTTATTTTTTAAAAAATGATATTACTATTTTAGTAGCAGATTAGAATGCACGGTTTGAAATGCTGCCTTGGAGAAACTCTTGCACACACGTAAAAAAATATTTACAGCAGCATGATTTGAAATAGGAGAAAAGAAGGAAAATGCAAATGGCCAACAATAAATATTATCATAATAATAGAGTATAACATGGATTGGAGTGTTAGGAAAAATGCTTCTGAGGAAATGACATTTAAATCTAGCCTAGAATGCAAAGAGCTACCCCACCCCAACTCTGCACCGAAGGGGGCTCATATGATTGGGCTACAGCAAGCCCAGGAGACAGGGATGTGGTGAGAACGGACGTCTGGGGAATACCAGTTATGCGATGCCTTGTAGGTGATAAGGAGAGAGAATTTTTATATAAGTGCAGTGGACAATCATTGAAGGCTTTTAAGCTGAGGGTTGAGAGCTGGCTTGATCAAATTTATCTTGTCCACCATATTCCTCGTTCCTGTGTGAAGAATGGATTAGAAAGAGGATGAAGGAAGATGAGCTAAGAAGCTGTTGCAAAAATCTTTGATGGCTTGGATTGTGGTGAGAGTGGAAACAGAGAAGTAGATTATATAGTGAATGGAGGTTTTATATGTAGGACTTGGTGATGGCTTTTTGGGAGCTGGGCCGGAACGAGGGAGGTGAGATTGAAAGCAAGGGCTGTGTCAAGGAGGATGCAGCCTGTATTCTGCAAGAGGTGCTGAGGAGATAAAAATCCATTTCCTGATGAAGAAGACCAAAGGGTGAGTGCATCTCAGTGGGGAAAGACTGAGGATTTGGTTTTGTCTTAAAATTGGAGAGCCTGTGAGAACGTTCAGGTTATAGACTAGCTGTGCAAAGCTGGAGCACCACAAGATTAGACTGGAGAGACACATTCGAGAACCTGCAGCTGTGGGTAACAAGGAAAAAGTCCAATTACTCTATCCTCCCACTCAGCAACCAATAGGAATATTTCTGTGATTCCATAATGCATAGAGATTTCTTCCCACCATCAATCGATCAATTGATCGGTCAATTCTGGGTGTCTTTAGACACCCGATCATCCAGCTGGGTGTGCACAAATTCAGTTCAGTTCTGACACTATCTACCTGGAGATAGCATCAGATTCCACAGGTAAAGGGCTTGGTCCCATACGACTGCTCCCACTTGAGGGGTCAATCTCAGGTAATAAATTGTCACCTATACTTCTGATTAATTTACTATAAATTGCAATTCTCGTTATCCCCTCCTTGGTTTGATTAATTTGCCAGAGCTGAACTCGGAAACAGTACTTATATTTACTGGCTTATAATAAAGGCATTACAAAAGATACCATGAATACCAGATGAGGGGATAGTTAGAACAGGTATGAGAAGACAACCTCGGAGCTTGTGCCTTCTCTTGATGGGTGGCCATCCAGGAACTCCATGAACCCTGCCCTTTTGGTTTCAATGGAGGCTTTATTACACAAGCATGATTGATCAAATCATTGGTGATTAATAGAACTTTCAGCCCCCTTTAGCTTCCCCATATTTGGGAGGAGGGTGATGAAACTCCCAACTTCCTCACCATGCCTTGGTCTTTCTGGTGACCATTCCCAATCCTGAAGCTATCTGGGGGTCAGTCCTCAGAGAATTTATGAGCAAACAAAAAGACACTCATCATTTTGAAGATTCCAAGGATTTCAGGAGCTGTATACTAGGAAGCAGGGATGAAGACCAAATGTCTACTTCATAGTATGACAGCAGCCAGTATAAATGAGACTATGAAAAAACAGAGCATGAGAAAAGGAGAGAACTTAGAACAGAACTACAAGGAGCCCTGACATTCAGATGAGGCTTGCGAAGAAGGGGTCAGAAAATGAGTCTGAGAAGCCATGGTCACAGGGGTGGCAGGAAATGTGGAGTGTCTTGTAGAAACCAAACTGAAGGGAATATTTAAGAATTGGTCAGTAATAACAGCATCAGACTCTGCTAAGAAGATAAATGTGATGAGACTGAGAAGTGTCTGTTGGATTTAGTAATGCAAATGTCACCAGTGACCTTTGCAAGAGCTGTTAGTACAGACTGGAAGAGGCCAAAGAATGAAAGGAAGGAAAGGAAGTAGAGAGGGTGAGTGCAAGTGACTTTGGTGAAACGAGGCAGAAAAGGAACAAAGAGTGATGGGGATACAGCCAGAGGAGGACGTGGTATCAAGGAAGGTGTTTTTATTTGTCATTTGAGAGTGGAAGATAAAATGTCCCTTGGGGTTGGGGATTTAGCTCAGTAGAGCACTTGTCTAGCAAGTACAAGGCCCTGAGTTTGATCCCTCAGCACTCCCCAAAAATGTACCTTGATTTACAATGGAGTTCTAGCAAATAAATCCATCATTAAGTTGAATACTTTCTAAGTCAAGAAGGCACTTAATCCATCTAAGCTATTGCTATGGCTTGTATCTAGATGTCCCCTAGAGTCTCATGTGGTCATAGGTGGGGACTTTTGGAGGTGGCTAGAACTAGGTGTGTGATGCTGAGATTAAGTGTGTGATGCTGGGATCAAGGGTGCCCCACCCTGGTGTGAGTACCACCTGCCCTAAATGTGGGTGGCTTGGAGGGACAGAAAGAGGGCTGCTGCTGTTGCTTGCTGTTTCACTGCTTGCTGCCTTTTCTCTGCCCTGCTTTGCCATGGACCATTTTTCCTCTGTGCCCCTCCTCTGCCATGCCACCCTCCCTTGGAGCCAGTTGACTGTGGACTGAAACCTCTATACACCGTAAGCTGAAATAAACCTCTCCTCCTTTAACTTTGGGCGTCAGGTATTTTGTCTCAGCCACAAGGACTATTTGAGTCAAATGGAATGTCTAGCTTTAGTTTTTTGAGGAATCTCCATACTAATTTCCATGGTTTATTGTACTAGTTTACATTCCTACCAATAATGTAGACAGGTTCCTTTTTCCCTGCAGCCTCGCCAGCATTTATTATTCAGGTTTCCAGTTTTTTCAGCCTTCCAACTGACACTTGTGCCAGTGAATCTCTAGTGAACTTTCAGGCCTCCAACTTTGCTCCGTCTTTCATCTTTTTTGTTCTACAGCTTTTGTCTTCTTGTGCTAAGATTCTTCAGCTCTCCAGCACAAAGGAAGCCCTTGTGGACTTTACTGCCTTGATCATGTAACCCTACTCGGTAAATCCCTTTGCATAATCAGACGTATATTTTCTATCCATTCTCTTCCTCTAGAGAACCCTAACAAATACAGAGATACTTTAGAATTAAAGTATACAGACATATTAATCATTTCATTTCATGGTTAAAAAGTAGCATGTAGCTATGTGGCACAGTTATAACTGCATATCTTCTTCTGAGATGGTGCAGCCAGCTCTACATCTGAGGTTGTGTCTATGGAAAATGTTGTCCCAAACTCATACATAATTTGAGATTCTGTTATTCACAGTGAAATAAAATCTATTTTGTGAACGTTTATAGGGAATTAAAGAGAAAAGGAGAGATCCATCGTGGCTCGGCAGCCTGCTGGGGAGTCTTGGTCCTGTGAGTGCCCCCTCCCCCAGACCCAAGCAGGCCTGCTCAGCCCACCAGCAACTCCATTGCAGCTTGGCAGCCTGCTGGGGAACCTCGGTCTTTCACCTATACCAAGTAGAGTCAATCATATCCATGTCACCGAGGAAAGCTCTGGAGATATAAAGGACACAAGAGCCAAGACCCACATATAACTAGAAGACACCATAAGGACAGACTTTTCCTTGAAAAACATTGATACTTGTATTAACATAACCTCCCACAAACGAAATATAAAGTTAACATGGAAAACAAACTAAAAGGGGGAAATATATATGTCTACAAAGAAAATGGCAAGACACAGAAGTAAAACACAACTCCAAACCCTCACCTCATCCAGAACAAATCCAGAGGACAAGGACATAGAGTAAATCAGAAGACACTCAACCAAACTCTCAGAAATGATAGCAGCAGAAGTTAAAAAACAGATAGGTGAGGCTATAGAGAACGTCAGACTAGAAATAATTGCCCAAGTTAAAAAAGAGATGACAAACATAATGAAAGACCTGTTTAGTGAATTCAGAGTAGACACAAATAAAAAAATAGAGAAGCTTGGAAAAATGATGGAAAGCTTGAACATTCAACTTCGTAATGACATGGAACCCATGAAACAGATTCAAACAGATATCCAAGAAATCAAAAACTTGCTCAAAAGTATACGCAGTAGATTGAGTGAAAGCGAGGATAGAATCTCAGCCCCAGAAGACAGGTCAGCAATTAGAGACAATGAAAAGAAACAGCTCTTAAAGATACCTAGAGATTATGAAAAATCACTGCAACAGCAGCAAGATGATGGAAAGAAGAACAACATAAGAGTGATTGGAGTGAATGAAAAAGCATGGGACAATGTAAAGGATCTAAAAAGATTATTTACAGAAGTAATGACAGAAAATTTCCCAAGCATGAGAAAAGAACTTGACATACAGATAAATGATGCATATAGAACCCCAATTACCCACGACCAAAATAAATCTACACCAAGACATATAATAATCAAGATTCCAGAAATTCAACAAAAGAACAGAATACTGAAAATTGTTAGAGAAAAAAACCAAATCACCTATAAAGGGAAACCCATCAGAATCACAGTAGACTTCTTAACACAAACCCTTTATATCAAGGAGAGCCAGGATATTCAAAATATTTCAAGCAAAATATTTCAAGCCTTAAAAGAAAACAATCTCCAACCCAGATTAATGTACTTGGCCAACTATCTTTCAGATTCAACAATGAAATAAGATACTTCCACGACAAAGAACAGCTGAAGAAATTTGTGACCTCCAAACCACCTCTACAATATATTTTGAAAGATATCCTAGAAAAGGAAAAACGAAACTATAATTACAAGGACACTACTAAAAAGAAGCCCCCAGGTAAGGCAAGCATTTAAACTGAGGTGAAACACAGAAGCAACAACAGAAACGATCAACAACAAAGATAAGTCAATATATAGGAACTGTAACCATCAATGTAAATGGTCTCAACTCACCAATCAAAAGAAACAGACTAGCAGAATGGATCAACAAACAAGATCCATCAATATGCTCCATACAAGAGACACATTTTACCCAAAAGGAAATTCATAGACTGAAAATGGAAGGATGGAAAACAATATTTCATGCAACAGGAACTCAGAAAAAAGCAGGGGTAGCTAACCTAATCTCAGACAAAGTGAACTTCAAAGCAAGACTGATCAAGAGGGACAAAGAAGGTCATTACATACTTCTCAAAGGAAAACTCCAAGAGGAAGAAATAACAATCATTAATATTTATGTGCCAAATATTGATGCACCTAACTACATAAAACAAATATTAAGGAACATGAAAGATCAAATAAACACTAACATGATTAAAATGGGAGACTTCAATACCCCACTGTCACAAACAGACAGGTCAACTAGACAAAAAATTAGCAAAGAAATATCAGAACTGAATCAAATCTGCGAACGAATGGACTTAGCCGATGTCTACAGAGTGTTCCACCCCACAACAGCAGAATACACATTCTTCTCAGCTGCACATGGGACGTTCTCAAAAATAGACCACACACTAGCTCAGAAAGCATACTTAGGTAAATGTAAGGGAATTGAAATTATCCCATGCATACTATCAGACTATAGTGCAATGAAACTGGAATTTAATGGCAATGGAATCCAAAACACCCACATAAACATAGGGAAACTAAATAACATCCTTTGGAACAACAGCTAGGTCACAGAAGAAATTAAGCAATTTATACAGTTAAATGATAATGCCAATACAACATACCGGAATCTATGGGATACAATGAAAGCAGTGCAATGAGGAAAATTTATTGCATTGAACCCCCACATCAGGAAGACAGAACAAACTCAAATAAACAACTTAATGTTAAACCTCAAACATCAGGAAAAAGAAGAACGAATCAAACCCAAAGCTCCTATGGGAGAGGAAATTATTAAGATCAGAGCCAAAATTAATGCAATTGAGACTAAGAAAACAATACAAAGAATCAACGAATCAAAAAGTTGGTTCTTTGAAAGACTAAATAAAATAGACAAACCCCTAGCCAATCTTATCAAAAAAAAGGAAAGACCCAAATCCATGCAATAAAAAATGAAAATGGTGAAGTAACACCTGACCCTACAGAAATCCAAAGGATCATCAGCACCTACTTCAAGAACCTATACTCAAACAAGATGGAAAACACTGAAGAAATGGACAGATTCTTAGAAACATATGAATTACCAAAACTGAATCAAGAAGAGATAAAAATACTAAATAACCCAGTATCGGCCACTGAAATTGAAGAGGTAATTAAAAGCCTACCAACGAAGAAAAGCCCAGGTCCTGACGGTTTCACAGCTGAATTCTACAAGAAATTCAGAGAGGATCTAATACCACTATTCCTCAAACTCGTTAATGAAATTGAAAAGGAAGCAGTACTTCCAAAATCATTCCTGGAAGCAATACTGATACTAAAACCAGGAAAAGATCCAAATGAAAAAGAGAACTACAGGCCAATCTTCCTAATGAACATCTATGCAAAAATTCTAAGCAAGATACCAGCAAACAGAATGCAACGAATTATCTAGAAGATTATATACTATGACCAAGTAGGATTCATCCCAGGAATGCAGGGATGGCACAACATACGCAAATCAATATATGTAACACACCATATCAACAGAATCAAAGACAAAAATCACATGATCATTTCAATACATGCAGAAAAAGCATTCGATAAAATCCAACACCCATTCATGATAAAAATACTACAGAAATTAGGAATAGAAGGTCTATATCGAAATCTGATGAAAGCCATCTACAACAAACCAATGGCCAACAACACACTAAACAGTCAGAAACTGGAAGCTTTCATACTAAAATCTGGAACAAGACAAGGATGCCCACTACCATCACTATTATTCGATATAGTTCTAGAAACATTAGCCAGAGCAATCAGGCAAGAGAAAGAAATAAAAGGAATAAAGATAGGAAAGGAAGAACTTAAACTATCATTATTTGCAAATGACATGATACTCTACATAGAAGACCCCAAAAATTCCACCAAAAACTTCTAGATTTAATAACTAAATTCAGTTGCATAGCTGGATACAAAGTTGACAGCCAAAAGTCAATAGCATTCTTATATACAAATAACAAACTCACTGAAAAAGAAATACAGAAGATATACCTTCACAATTGCATAAAAAAATGAAATACTTAGGAATCTATCTAACAAAGGAAGTAAAAGATCTTTACATCAAAAACTACAGTACTCTAAAAAAAGAAATTGAAAGGGATACCAGAAAATGGAAAGATGTACCATGTTCCTGGGTAGGAAGAACCAACATAGTGGAAATGGCCATACTTCCTAAGTTACTATGCAGATTTAATGCAATTCCAATCAAAATACCATTAACATACTTCACAGAATTAGCAAGGACAATCCTGAAATTCATCTGGAACCAGAAGAGACCAAGAATAGCAAAAACAATCCTGGGCAACAGGAATAAGGCAGAGAGCATCACAATCCCTGACGTGAAATTATACTATAAAGCTACCATGATAAAAACAGCATGGTACTGGCAAAAAGACAGACCCAACGATCAATAGAACAGATAAAAAGACACAGAAAGAGCTCCAAACACACTCAAATACCTCACCTTCGATAAAGGAGCCAAACACTCTCACTGGAAGAAAGGTAGCCTCTTTAACAAATGGTGCTGGAAAAATTGACTTGCCACATGCCAAAAACTAAAACTAGATACAAGTCTCTCACCATGTACTAAACTAAAATCGAAGTGGGTCAAAGATCTAAACATTAAAACAGAAACACTAAATCTACTAGACAGTAGAGTAGGAAGAACTCTCAAAGACATAGGGGTTGGAAAAAAATTTATGAACAGAACTCAAACTGGACGGGAAATAATACAAAGAATCAGTGCTTAGGACCACATCCTATTAAAAGGCTTTTGCACAGCAAAAGAAATCACCAATAGAGCAGGGTGAAAACCCACAGACTGGGAAAAAAAATTTTGCCAGCTGTCCCTCAGACAAAGTTCTAACATCTAGAATACATAAAGAACTCAAAAACATCAAACCTCCCAAATATAAAGACCCAATCCAAAAATGGGCATCTGAAATGAATAAACATTTCTCAGATGAAGAAATGAAAATGGCAAATAAATACACGAAAAAGTGTTCAACATCACTAGTCATTTGAGAGATGCAAATCAAAACAACATTAAGATTCCATCTCACTCCAGAAAGAACAGCAATTATGAAAAGGTCAACCAATAACAAAGGCTGGCAGGGCTGTGGGGAAAAAGGAACCCTCCTCCACTGTTGGTGGAAATGTAGACTGTTCCAGCCCCTGTGGAAATCAGTATGGAGATTCCTCAAAAAACTACAACTAGAGGTTCCATTTGACCCAGCTATTCCTCTACTGGGCATCTTCCCAGAAGAATTAAAATCATCATACCACAGTGATATATGCACAACCATATTTGTAGCAGTGCAATTTGTAATAGCTAAGTCTTGGAAACAACCTAAATTCCCAACAAATAATGAATGGCTAAAGAAGATGTGGTTTTTCTGCACAATGGAGTACTACTCTGACATAAAAAGGATAAACTAGAGATATTTGTAGGTAAATGGATGCACATTGAGAACATATTCTTAAGTGAAATAAATCAGACACTTATGAGTACACATCAAATTGTTTCTCTGATATGAGAAACCATAAGTGTAAATAAGGACAAAGAGTTGTAGTAGATATTATATAAAAGGAAGATAATATTCAAAAGAGCATAGAACTAGAAAGGGAGAAGGGGAAAAGAAGGAAGGGAAAAAGGAAAGAAAGGGGAAAGGGAAAAAATGGAAAAATATAAAAAAACCTGCTGTAAATAGGGAAGTGGGGAGCAGAAGGGAGGGGTGGAGGAGAGTGGGGAAAACCAAGATACATCATGGACATGTACAAAATAACCACGATGAATGTGATCATTATGTATACAATGTACCAATACATGTTCTTGGTAAAAAAAAGAAATTAAAAAAAAGAAAAAGAGAAAAGGAGAGAGAATAGCTCCTTGTGAGTTCAGACCTACAAATGGATTATTAATTGCTGTGAACAGTACTGCCTTGGAATGCTGTCCCCAGAAGTTAAGGAAAAGCAAATTTGGTTTTTTGTACTAGGATTAAACCTGAGCCATATCCCCAGTCCCCAGCTCTGCTCCCCTTTATCTGAGATGGAGTCTCCTCAAGTCACCAGATTGGCCAGGCTGGGCTCGAATTTGCGATCTGCTACCTCTGCCTCCCAGAGTGCTGGGATTGTGGTTGTGCTCCACCACGCCTGGATCCCAATAATCTTTTGATAAATGTTGGTGAAAATGTTTTCCTGTAATTTGAACGAATGATTAACACTTATCAATGTTCCTTTTATACTATGTCGTAATTGTTTAGCTGTTGAAAGGCAACATGGGACTTTTCATGTCTTCGTCAATCCAACAAAATATGAAACTGGGGCTTAGTGGTAGACACAAAAACGGGAAAATATCTGTCCAACATTTTCTCACTATTTTGAATGGTTCAGAACCCAGCTTTGCTGCACATTGCTATCTGCTGGCCTGCTTTTTATAACCTTGAACACATGACTTTCACAATTTTCACAAGCCTTGGTGCCTTGCCATAGGAGAGGAAGGTAGCACCATCACCAGTGTTTCTTATAAGTCATTGAAAGAAAATAGTCTTCCCTACGATCCCCAGCACAAAAGAAAAAAAAAAAAGAAAATAGCCTTCCCACAACCACAGTCTGCAATATATTTGAATTTGAAACATCCCCATGTAGGGCAATACCCCATTTCTAAAACTATGCTTCACTTTTAATGGAAATATGTTACAAAGACATAAATTCTTACCATGAGTTCACAGTTCCTGTATTAAAGAAAACCTCTCTGCTATCCATTTGGAAATGTCTCTGGATTTGGGATATCAGGGGTTTACACCACCAGACGATGTACTATACGAAGATTTCAGAATAAAAGGTATGAATTTGTTGTGTAAAATGGAAAGGGAACTTGAGAAAGGGAAGGAGAGAGCAGAAAGTCGGTGGGGGCATTTTCAGATGGATCAATTAAGAAGAATTTATAAAATTTTGCAAGAGGGAGTTCAGTATCTACTCATATTCCCTCGGAACATCCTTGTGCTCCCCTGAGGGTTCACTTTGCCACAGGTTAGAACTCTGAGTTTAGTCCCAACACGATTCTATGTCACTCAAATAAAATTAGGACTCTACAAACAAGGACAATCTTGTAATGTCTGCTGCAGATTGCCTTCTGAGAGTTAGTTACAGAAATAGCAGTTGCAGGAAAAGGGAATTCGAACTTTCTAGGGAACGAAAGTAAGAATGTTGGGCCAGGCAGACCACAGGCTGAACTCTGTAATTAACATCTTATTGCAATACCAATATGAATTTGTTTTGCGATTTTTATGCCAACACCCAGTCGCTCGGGCACTGACATCGGGGAGGTGCATGGTGGAGTCCATTTGAGACTGAAGTTGTGTATGCTGTGAAAATGAAAAGAAGTCAGTTAAACCCAGCATGTTCGCAAGAGGGTGATTGTAATAATGGGCCCAGGTATCAAACCTGGTATATAGAAGGAGGACAAAGGGCGATGGTGAAGAACCAGGTGATGAAAAGATTACAGATCAGAAAAGCCTGATGAAGCCAAACAGGAAAGCTGGAGGGAAGAAGCAACGAACGAGACATGTGATATTCAGATCTATGACAGGTGAGATGCTATTTCTGTGGGTAAAAAGTACCAGGCTT
Source organism: Hystrix cristata (assembly GCA_004026905.1). NCBI lineage: Eukaryota > Metazoa > Chordata > Mammalia > Rodentia > Hystricidae > Hystrix > Hystrix cristata. Next base: position 65,467 of record PVJO010004411.1, on the reverse strand, counting down.
ATGCTCTAAATTACTGTGGAGAAATGGAGGCGATCACCAGGAGTTAGACTAGGGAACTGGGATGCACAGGGACTTGTAGTCTACGAGGGCAGTGGCTGCAGGCATGTGGCCTTTCAATCAATGTCAGCAGAAAGCACAGAGTGACAAGAGATTGTTTTTCCAAGGAGAGTTGAGTGAGGTATGTTCTCTACAATGTGAGCCTGAAAGGAGAAGATGTTTACATGAGGGTGAAATGAAGATCAGTGGTCTGGAAGTGGCCCTGGGGAGGATGAAATTGAAGAATTCCAGCTCTCACAAGGCCTTTGGGCACTAGCAGAATCCCGATGGGTGGGGCCAACCTTGAAACTTTACATATCCAACTACTATTGTTTGTCTAGATGTCCCCCCAAAGTCTTATGTGGTCATAGGTGGGGCTTTTCAGAAGTGGCTGAATCTAGAGTGTGTGATGCTGAGATTAAGTGTGTGATGCTGGGATCAAGGGCGTGTAATTACTAAATTAGTCCACTGACTGATATGGCATAGTCGTGGGTGTGGATAATGGGAAGGCCCACCCTGAATGTGAGTGCTACCTGTCCTGAGGGAATATAACCTGGATAGAATAGAAGGGAAAGTTGAAAGAGGGTTGCTGCCATCCCTTGCTACTTCTTCACTACTTTGCTGATTTGTTGCCTTCTGCCTGCCATAAACCCTTTCTCCTCTGTGATGCCCTCTACCACACCACCCTGCCTTGGAGCCAGCTAACTGTAAACTGAAATCTCCACAAACCGTGAGCTAGATAAACCTTCCCTCCTTTCACTTTGAGTATTTTGTCTCAGCAACGAGAAAAAGTAACTTCAAGACACAAACATTGAGGAAAAAACCACAATGGAAAATATACCTAAAATGCATATTTTCCAAATGCGTGGAAATGCATGAATGTTTATTTTTGTAAGGGCTGAAAAATTTCTCTACATTTCTCAATTTCCAGACAACTTTTTGGTATCCCCTTTACCCTGGATTTAGGTAAAACTTAGGCCTTCTCACTTTATGGAAAGATATTGAAATACAATTCATTTATTGTTTTCAAATCCTAACAACAGAATAATTTAGTGACCAGAATACTACTTATTTCCTTCCTTCAAGGAGCTTAATCTAACAGAGAAGAGAATGTAAGTTAGTTAAATGGCTCACTGATCTACAGTGTCCCCTCAAAGCTTCATGTGTTCAGAGGTGAGGCTTTTGGAAGGTCTTTGGATCATGAAAGCTTGAAGTTTTCAGTGGATTTGTCCACTGAGAAGATCAGAATTTGGTGGCATTATTGGCAGGTAATGGAAGCTCAGGAGCTGGGCATAGTTGAAGGGAATGGGTCATGAAGTGTGACCTTGGGGACCATTTCTGATCCCAGACCTTCTCCTCTGGCTCTCTCGGTACTCTCTGTTTCCTATCTGCCACGAAGTGAGCGTATTTCTACCACACCCTCCCACCCTGATGTTCTGCCTCACCTCCAGTCCCCAGCAGCAGAACAAGTCAACCCTGGGCTGAAACCTCTGCACTGTGAGCCAAAATAAATCTTTCTTCCTTTACCGAGTTTTTCTCAGGTATTTTGTCCCAGCAACAGAAAGCTAACACATCCTTGCATACATGTATATGTCTATCCATCCACCCACCAACCAACCCATCCATCTCTTGGCAAACACTTAAGTGTCCAATCTGTGCAGAGCCCTGTCTTAGCAACGGAGACTGCTGTGCCTTTATGGAGATTACAGTCTGTACTGATGGTTCTGGTGAGTAAAAATAATTTATGGAATTCCTTAAGGTAAAAAGTATAGTTTACCTGCACCGTACTTAACATTGGATGAAGAGCCTATGGTTGATCACAAAAATACTCTCAGAGCACTGAAATATGGCACAGACCCTGAACTTTGAAGTCTAGTAGACTATCATGTTTTAGTGGTTTGCCTGCTGGCAAATTTAATCTTTATGCTCCTAGATTTCCTCCCCATAAAATGGGAATAATACCTATCCCACAAAGTTGTTGAAATGGAGCAAGATAATATCTGTACAGCAATGAACAAAAAAAGTGCTTATTAATTGACATAATGGCCTAGAAAAATTAAGACAGATAGAAACAGGCAAGACTGGCAGCTCTCTGCACCCCTTCCTTGTTTTCTTACTGTCAAATTCAGCCACAACTCATTGAAAAGAAAAAGCACGGAAACACACACAGGTATGCAGATGTATGTGTACACACACATACACACACAGTTTGCAACACGAGAACACACAGGCAGAATAGAGAACGCTGAGAGCACAAGAAGTCCATTCAACTCCTGTGGCACAAGCTGTTTTCCACCTCACCAGGCAGCCAGTTGTTTGCAGCACAGGCGGTAAGCTCCAGCTGTGTAAGAGGATTAGGGCTGCATCGGCGAGGTGCTTTCCCTGGGGCTGAGATGGACACTGGCTCACTGTGCCAGGGGCAGAATTTTGCTCCTTTGCTGTTGGTAGGTTTCTTGGGATCAGGCCACCATGGCTTCCACCTGATAATGATGACCGTGAATTGGTTCATTCCAGCAGGCTCACTAATTAATGTCCTCCAGCGCAGTGGCTTTCAGCTTGCCTGCACATTGGAGCTGTTTGAAGCACTGATGCCAGGTCCCATCCCAGAGGCTCTAGTTTAATTGGAAGGGGGTGCATCCTGGGCCTGGGGATGTTTCAGAGCTGCCCAAGTGATTCTGAGGAGCAGCCAGAGTTTAGAGCCCTGCCCTAGAACCTAAGTTTGCACTTCTAGTCACGGAGGGTCCCATCCATATCGATTGCCACCCATATCCCATGAAGAAGGTGACACCTGCACACACTTTCTCACACACACTCACACACACACACACACACACCCCTCTCTTAGCTTTAAAACTACAAAGTGATACGGTGAATGGATACTAAGACGATTTTAGCTAAAACATAGTTGGAGGAAGAAATGACTTAGAATGAGAAGGGCCTGAGACAGTTCGTGCATAAGGAAGAAAGCATTCGGAGGGAGAAGAAGTGACACAAGTCTCATTTACCACTGGTCATTTTCAGCAACTGAGCTGGGGAAAGGAATGACGGAAAAAAGCAAGAAGGAAGGAGGGAGAGTGGGGTGGGCGAGAAGACAGATTTGGAGGTGGCTGGCCAGGCTGCAGGCGGTGTAGGACAGCTTCTGCAAGAATTCTGTGGAGGCCGCAGGGTATAATTACAAGATCTATTGGGGAAGAGGGGCCTCAACTGTCGATCGAAAAATATTTGTCAGGTTCCCATTAGTTAAATTAGTGATTTTCTTCAGCAACCACACTCCAACCACACCCTGAACTAGAACTCATTGTTCTAGTTTGGGAGATTTTGAAGACCCTCTTCCCCTGCCTCGGCACATACTTTGTGTGTCTCTCTGATTCTCCCTCTTTCCTCCCTACCTCCTTTCCTTCCTTCCTTCGTTTTTTTTCTGTCTTCCTGTAGGCACCGTAGCCTGACTCAGCCCAGTTCTACTCAGCCCATAGACTTCTGTGGACTATGCATAATAAATACATCCCAATTTGTTCTGCACCTTTTGAGTGGTGGCAATAGTTCTGCTCTGGTGCTATCCTCATGACACCATGAGTTTGGGCTTCTCATAATCTCCACCTCTCATTCATTAAGTATGGTGGAGTTTAAATGTATATGTACTGAGGAAGAAAATGGTCCCAAAGAGACTGCGTTCAATACTTTGACCTTTTTACACATTGTCCAGTACAAAGGGCAAACGCCGGTCTCAGCAGCTCCTTCCCACGTGACCCTAATGAGCAGCGCAGTTGAGAGCCCTGCCCTGGAAACTAGATGATTAAGTGATCACCAATCACACAATCCTAGATAATCAAGCCTAAAAGAGTACACTTTTTTTCTGGCAACTTCTTACCAGAAAAATCATAATGAAGATTTAATTAAATGACAACGAATATGGAGAACATAGATCTTCACTCCATGGCGATTGCGTTGTGTTTTTATACAGATTTCTCATGTTCTAGCAGGTTGATGTATGATATGCTTAAAAAGATTTAATTAAGACCAAGAGAATAAAGGATGTCCCAAATTTAAGAATCTTCAAGCTCCCTTTTCATCTCTGTTCAACTAATTGTGAAATGGAACAAAGATTTATGGTAAAGTTTAAGAGGTTCCTGAGAAAGTTAGACATCACCAGAAGTTGTGGCAAAGAGTATAAACAAGCAATGGAACTATGAACGTCTGCAGGAAAATGTGACATATATGTCACTTATCTCATTGTCATAAATTAATATCTTGGCAACAATCAGTAAAAGGGTAACACATAATAGAGAAAACGAGCTATCTAAGGCCTATTAAGTGGATTTGTTGAGTGAATTGTGGGATGGCAAATACAGCAGAATATTATGGAGCCATTAGAGAAGAAAGTCTCGCTGACATGAAGAGGTGCTCACACTATTACGTTAAGTAAAAATGTCTACTGCAGTCTGTGGGTTCCTGTTTTTAAAAATATCTGACAGAAAAAAAAAATCTAACACAGGCACACCAGGGTGATGGGTATTTTGCTTCTTTTGCTGTGTCATTGATTTTTGCAATAAGCTTTCATTGCTTGTTTACCTCAGCGAAGGCACTGGAGTATTCCACTCACACCCCCATAAAACAGAAAGAAAAGTATTTGTGTGAATAAGTAACCACCTACACAAAAGGTTACTGAAACCCCTCTTCCCTGTGGTATTGGAGTTCAAGGTCAGAATTACGTGGCAGTGACACATGGAACACTTGGACGCCACATTCTTAGAACTTTGTTGAAGAAGTTCACAGGCCCAACAATCTGAGGAAAATCTAACGTGCTGTCATGGTGCCGTGTGTGATACGTTTGCATGTCCTTAGACAAGGCTCTCGTGCATGTTTACAGTGGACTTCAGAGACCGTGCGTAGGGAATGCACAGTGAGTGAATGTCAAGGGGGTGGACACTTCGCATCCCTTCCTTGCTCCCTGGTCTCCAATGGAAGGCTCCTTTTAGAGTGCTCAGCTGCACCAAGCACCAGCCCTGGGGAAACTTGTCCCCATGCCTTCCTTTCAGGCTCCCCTCTTGTCAACCCGTGCCACCGGAGTACCTGAGCTGATCTCTGCCTTGCCTGTTCTTGTCAGCTGTGGTCTCCCGTCATGCACATCTCCCTCTCACAGCCTCCTCTCTCCAGGCAGCAGAATCACATCCCTTCTCGTCCCATCTCCTTGTTCAACCATGACAGTTCGTCTAATGGTAGGGCTAGTTTCTTGGTTAGGAGGAATTAAAATCACGCAACACTGAGTAATTAGCACTCTGTTACTGGGCCTAGTCACATCTTGGAGCCTTAAGCTGAAGGAATGAATACATAACAGTGGAGTTTTAAGGAATGAATATGTAACAGTGAAGTTTTATCCAGGGTAACAGACCATCAGGAAGATATTTTGGGCTGGGCAAAGCTAGTCAACAATCAAACAAGTTTCCCTGTTGCCTAGTTCTGGGCTTTTCTGGGAATAGTTTGCTGCCACCCTTTTCTCTTCTTTATCAGGATTCGATGCTTTAGTACTATTTTATAATTTGAACAAAATTTCATCTTCATCACTGGTGTGGATATGGCTTGAGTGTGTCCCCTAAAAGTTCATACATTAAATTCAATACCACTGTGAAGCATTAAAAGGGTGGACACTCAGCAATAGAGTTTAGAGTGACCTTTGCAAGAACATCAGGTTCGGATAAGGTGATCAGCGGGCATTCTCTATGCTTGAATAATGGTGACCTTTTGAGTGGTGACTTGGTATAACAAAGGTGGCTTTATAGAGAACCCTGGACACATGCACACAGGTGCTTCTGGCTGTGTGCCGTGGGATTCCCTAAATAACCTGAGAACTTGGCCAGTAGGAAGGCCATCGCCAGGTGTGGACCCTTGACATCGACTTCTTGAACTGTGGGCCAAAATGTTTGTTTTAGAAAGTAGTTGGCCTCAGGAGTTTCACTGCAGCAACGCGAAATGGATTGAGAACCACGTACTGTTATAGAAGGTGCGCGAAGCCGACTTGAACAATGCTTCTTCTTGTAGTATCTCAAAGGCTTATTATATTTAGTATTTATAGTTTAAAGCAGAAAAAAAAATCAAGATACCATACACCCTTGCCGTATTGTCGGAGAAGGAGTGAGCGGTGGAGTCAGCTGACCTGCGTTTAGTGAACGCATAACACGCGGAGCGAGGTACAGCCACAGGTGGGCCGTGGCCTTGGGCAGGTCTGTCTGTGCGCTTCCGTTTCTGCTTCTGGAAAGCCTGCAGTGTGAAGCACCCACCTCAAGGCACTGCCGCTGGCATTTGTGCCAATCAATGCATAGAAGACACTTGGAGCAGTGCCAAGCGCAAAGTCTGCTAACAGTAGAGTCCCTGCTATATTTAGCAGTTGGCGAAATGGAAATGTAGGTCATATCTACGTGTACTTTTAGTTGGATACTCCACTTAGAAAAAACAAGTCTGTCAAGTATATGGGTGAGACAGCTAAGGAAAACCTTAAGGGAACAATAACACGACAGAAGCTTACATTTCTGTGCATTATACTATGTAATGCAACCCGTCAGTACAGTGAAACAAAACAAGACTGTTGCAATGATAAATGGAACAGTGAAACAGAAAGAATGAAAGCAGTCGCCTAATACACAAGGACTGAGCATCTGACAATACTGACGATTAAAATTTGAAAGAAAAGTTGACCTACTTAGTAAAGAGTGGCTAAATAAATGGCAAACAATTAGGAAAAGTTGTCAAATCTGCTTTTTATAATTTACACTAAAACAAATTATAAAAGCTATGAGCAAATGGCTTGATAGACTTGAATACATACAAATGTGAAACTTCTGTATGTTAAAAATTAAAATAATGAGCTGGGCAGAGCTTTTTATGGCAGTTTGAACAGCATTATTTATAACGCCCATTTACAGATAGAGAAGAAAATGTGGTATCCACTGAAAGAGAAATGGATAAAGGACACCGGAGGTCAGTTTACAAAAGAAGAACCATTTTGCTGTTGTCCTTGTTTTGTTCTCGTTTTTGCCATCCTGGGGATCGAACACAGGGCCTCACAGGTTAGGCAAGCACTCTCCCAGTGGGCTACAGCCCCAGCCCTGAGAAGAACCTTAATGACCAAGGAAACAAAAACATTTTTCAGTTGGTGTTAAAGGAATACAGGGGCTGGGGATTTAGCTCAGTGTTTAGAGTGCTTGCCTTGCAAGCACAAGGCCCTGAGTTCGATCCCCGGCACCACCAAAAAAAAAAAAAAAATATTGTAAGTCTCCTACCACATTTGCAACTTTCAAAAGACTATAATCTCCAGTATTGGTAATAGCCTGGGGAATGGATATTTTTAGTTACTGCTGAACTGAAGTATGTTTTACCACAGTCTTTCTTCAGAGCATCTTAATGCTGAGTATCAAAAGTCTTAAAAGTGCTTTTGCCTTTTGAATGGTAATGACACTTCTTTACGTCTATCTGAGGGAATGATTAGACATGTGTCCAAAGGTTTTTCAGTAAGGATACTCACTGGAAACCTCTCACAATAGGAAAAAATACATCAAAGTGAGATATTCAATACATTACTAAAATTTATTTCATGTGAAGGAACAAAATGCGGTCATTAAAAATACTTTAAGAGACTAGAGATATGGAAAACTACTTACAGTATTTTAAGTTAAAAAAAAACTAGCTTTTAAGCAGTTTACTATCAATACATTAATACTGTACCTCTGCTCACAAATGCTTCTGTTCGCAAACAACTCGGTTCACAAACAGAAGCATTTGGGGACATTTTCGTTCCATTGTGAACTCCACATGGGGTGACAAACACAAACGCAGCCATCTTCCCCAGAATGGTGGAATGAATTAAGTCCTTGACCTCAGCTGCCACGGTCATTTTTAATACACATTTTTAAGTTTGGAAGACTACACTGCAAAGTCTTAGCAGTTACTCATTTCCAAGTTATAACATTAAGAATTATTTTAATTTTTAAAATGTTTTCTACAGAGAGCACGTATTATTTTAGTTGAAATTTTGAGATAATTGAAGTCACACATCATTGTAAGAAATGACTAGCAAGCGCAAGTCCCTGAGTTTGATCCCCAGAACTGTCTCCCCCCAAAAAAACAAAAAGAAAAGAAATGATAGAGATCTGCATACCCATTAGCTAGTTTCTTCCAATGATTATATCTTGCGAAACTATAGTATGATATCACAACTGGGATATTAATATCAGTACAATCTATTGATTTTTTCAGATTTCCTCAGTTTCATTTGACTCATTCTCGGTGCCCTGAACAAAGAGTTGGAGAAGACACAGGGAAAAGGTAGCGAGGATTTACATTTACTGAAGTTGGCAAAGAAGTACTTTTTGCAGAGTGAGCGTGGGCTGGTGGGCAGATGCACAGCAGCTGCGAGCAATACAGGTGGGCTCTTTCATGTATGGAATTCCTAGATTGCTTCTCCCCATGCGAATAGCGCATTTGAGACAGTTGTCCTATCAGAAACTCACTTGCCCTGAAGTGAAATTTAAGCTGTTCTATCAAAGACCCATTTGGTTTTGTGCCAGATGTAAATGAAGAATGGAAAATGGCACTTTTCTGAATGGTCCCAGCTACAGCATTTGGGAACTACATAGTCATCCTGGATTCTGTGTTCTGTGTGTGTATCCTGAGTTACCACGATCAAAAGGCTTTTCATAGTTGTTTATCCAGTGTGCCCCACCCTAATCTCCTACCTCATTTCTATGCAATTTTATTGCAACTCTAGATTTGTGCATCTACCATATGGTCAAGATTCACGGCAGTTCTTTTCCTATATGCTGCCTGTTTCCTTTATATTCCCCTCTCAACCTGAGCTGCTGGAGAGTCATCCAACTTGCCGTGCGTATCAATAGTTTGTTCCTTTTTATTGTTGAGTAGTGCTTCGTGGAATGGCTGTGCCACCGTTTGCTCACACATCCATCCACTGATGACCAGAACTGTTTCCATTTGAGGCTAGGCATGAATAAAGCAGCTATGAGTGTTCGACTATAGGTTTTGCTGTGTCAAATGGTACTGCATGTTTAGTTTCAGAAGAAACTCTTAGCTAGTGCTATTCCAGAATGACCGGACCATTTTTACATTTTCACCAATAATATAGAATGAATCAGTTTCTTCAGTACTCATCAGCATTCGGTGTTATTTTCCATCTTTTGTTTTTCACCATTCTGATAGGTATATAGTGAAATCTCATTGTGGGTTTGAGGTAGGATAAAAGAAATAAAGACCAGTAGAAAGGAGACAGGAAAATTGTAATATAAAAATTTTACTTTTAAGAAAACTGCAGCTTCAGGACATGATCAAGTTGCTTAAGCTTACAATGCCTTTGTCTCCTCCTCCCCTCACCCCTTGGAAATTCACTCCCGAAATTCCTAAGACCCTTAAAGATACAACAAACCTGTACACTGGGCTCATGCCTTCTACCTGCAGGATGACTCTGCACTTTTCCTGTAATAGTATAGACGCACAAATTTTGCAGACTTTCACCGTAAGGAAACAGCACTCATTTGGGCACTATTCTCTACTTTCGAGCACATGCAAACGGCTTGCATTCTAACCTCGCTCACTCATGGACAACCTGAAAGACACTAGAAATACACCCGCCCAGACCATCATGCACCTCTCGTGAGCCCCACACTGTTTTCTGAGTGTTTACTTTTTAATTCTGTCTAATAAGTCTGTCTATACCTCTTATTGATGTGTACTGAAATGGTTTTCTGTGACATAAGTCAGCAAATCTACAACCTACTTCCTGGGTGGGAAAATGTTGAGGTCTCCATCTCCCCTTTGGACTTTGTGGGGGCCTCTTTGACCCTTGTCCAGTGATCATTTTAATTTAATTTCCCTGGTAGCTAATAATGTTAATATCTTTACAGGTGCTTACTTACCATATTCAGTGAAATGCCTGCTCATGCCATTGGTCTCTTATCCCCCTTTTTGTGGTATTAGGGATCCAAACCAACCAGGGAACTCTACCACTGAGCTATCTCCCCAGGATTTTTTATTTTTTATTTTGAGACAGGATCTCACTAAGTTGCCCAAACAAGGATTTGAACTTGTAATCCTTTTGCCTCAGCCTCTCTCAGTGCTGGAATTACAGGCATGTGCCACCACGGCTGGCTCTTTGCTCTATTTTCTAACTGGATTGTACATCTTTTTTAGTACAGCATTACGTTTGTTTTTCCTTTATTTGTTATGTGATTTGTGCATATTTTCTCCCAGTCTATTGTTTGTCTCTGTATCTTCTCCACATTCTTCACATGGACTTTCACAGAGGGAAAGACTTTCTTTCCCTGACCAATGGGTGATTTCAAAACTGATCAAAACAATATATGAGAAAGTAGATATTTTCAACAGGGCTACTGTAAGATTGCTGGGTTATGTGCAAAACCGTTAATGTCAAACAGTCGTTAACAGTCCCAGTCATAGCTATAGCCTTTCAGGTTATCTGTTCCACCAGACAGAAGTTATTTGTGTCAGACAAGAGTCCACACGTTCACTTCACTGCCTGCAGAGTGTAAAACAACTTGGTCAATAGAAAGCTAAGCTTAACGTGACACCGCAAGAATGCTGAGTAACTGTTTTTGCTTCTTTTGGGTTTAATAGTCTGCCAGGAGCACAACACTGCATTTAAGCTATGAGACCGCTCAGATTTTGAGCTTTAAATGGTAGATTTCGAATACACAAATAATCAACATAATCTTTTGCTTCTTGGTGGAACATTTTAGTACGGAGCAGAGCTTGTGTGTTGACTGACCAATGGGATGATTGTTAGCCCTTTACTTTGCAAGCTGGTATGAAGAGGACTCTGTGAGGCTTCACCTCAATCGTCCTGGGCAGCACAGTGAGGCAGGTGGCCTCATTGGCTATAATACAGTGTAGTGATAATTGTCGCTTCTCAAAGCTATGCTATTCTAAGTTCCATTGAGAACAGTTGGAATCCTGCCTCCGGCCTCCGGTCCCTGAAATGCCTTCCCCATGATCTTGGAGCTCTTTTGTGGGCTACTAGGCCCTCTGAGATCGGCTGGTTCCTAAGCACGCCGGTGTTCATGACAGTTTTGGCCAACCCTACTTTGGATCCAGAATCTCTACCTTGACCCTTGTGTTGGCAGGCCCAGGCCTCCCTCTGGAGTGGGGGGTGATGAGACAGAAGCAGGAAATGGTACAAGCATGAACTAAGAGGGGACACATCCTCAGGCACCAGCTGCCAGCACTGGTGGAGAGCTCTTATTTCTACTTTCCCAGAGCCTTTCGCGGGTACAGTTCCCTGCAGTCTGGTGCTCTCATGGAGAAACCAAAAGATCACCTTTATTCAGTAAGTCTTGTTTCTGAGCCATGCTCCTTGTTGGCAACCCTGAGGCGACTCTGTGTCTTTAAGCTTTTAGAAAGACTAGCATACGCCTGCAAAGGAGGTAAATCACAGATTTTCCACTATTTAATGCAACATGATGAATCAAATGTCCGTGGAAGGACCATCTAATTAAAGAATGCAGGTGGGCCGGAAGTGCCAGCTTATGCTTTCCAAACCCAGCCCCCCTTCCCTCCCAGATGTAACCACTATCTTGATATTTATGATAATAATTTCCTTACTTTATAGTTTTACCCACTTTGTGTATATCTCTTGCTGGAACAGTGTAATTTCACCCGTTCTTAAACTTGTTGAAAATGGAATCATACAATATGACTTTCTACTTTCATCCATCACCGTGTTCATGAGCTTCCTTCAGTGTTTTGAGTCTGAATATAGAGAGGTTTTATGTTCATGGTTGTATAGAATTACATGAGTCCATCATAGATTTGCCCGTTTTAAAATCCATCCCGGTTTTGAGGAACATTAAAGTTGCTTTTCATTTTTGCTGCTGTTACGAACATTCTTGTCTATATTTACTGGGGCATATGTGTCGATAGACGCTCTAGAGTAAATACCTCAGAGTGAAATCTCCAGGGTGTGGTTATCTTCAACTTGCTTAGAGAATGCTGAAGAGGTTTAGCTAATTCACTCTCCCACCAATAGCTCCTTGCTCCATGTGAGCGAGGATGTGTCTATAGTTCTGGTGGAATGGTCTACGTGGCTGGAGATTTCATACGGCAATGCCTTTTCCCTTTGTCCCCGGGGACAACTTATCTAGAGCCCAGATTGAGTCTCACTCTACCAAAGGACAGCTGGAGTCAAAGTCATCCCCACTGGGCATGTGATCATGCCGCCATTAATATCAACTACTGAGAAGACAAAATCTTGAGCACTTATGATAGTTTTGTAAAGCAAAAATATTTGTTGCTTTGGATAGCAGTAGCAGAAAAGAATAATTCCACTACTCACAGAATCATATTGTTTTTCTGTTTCCTTCTGGATCTGTCTCAAGTGACTATTTCAATGTTTTACATAACCCTAGACATTGTGGCATAGACATACTTTTGTGTTTTGGTCCATTTCCTTAATGAGATAGTGTGTTTTTCTCACGTTGTTACCTAAACTTCCTAATAACTATTTAATTCATTGTGCAATAGTTTGTCTGAGGAGACAGTTGGGCCAGATTTTCGGCACCTCTGATCCCATTCTCCATTCCCTACAGGATTTGATCTGAGCGTGTCCTCTGAAGCTTGGTGTCACGGAAGGTTGGACCCCAGTGTGGTGTTGTGAGGTGGCGGACTCTTTAACAGGTACGGATTGTTGTGGATGAGCAAAGTAATTAAGTCTCAGAGGCTCCACTTCCATGATGGGATTAGTGCTGGTCTGGGGTGGGCGGGGCCTTGAAGGGTTTAATTCCCGCGAGAATAAATTATTGTAAAAGAGCACACGTGGCCCTCGCTGGCTTCTGCGTCCTGGCTCTCCACGTGACTGCTCTTTCCCCCTTGCACATACTACCGCCGTGATGTCATCATCTTGTCTCGATGAAACCCGCAGGCCTCCCCAGGGGACAGCCTGACAGGGATTTCAGCCTTTAAAACTGTGGGCTAAATAGACCTCTTTTTTACATATTGCTCAGCCTAAGGTATTTTTTCATAGCAACAGCAAAAACAGTACTGCGACAAACCCCAAATAGATATCCAGTCTAAATAAAGAGTATTCACTCTATCTATGTGCGGCCTGTCTGCCACAGAGTGGTTTGGTTTTCTTTTTTCAGTCTCTTGCCATGTGGAAGTGCTGGCATCCTACTGACTTATTTATCCTCCTCATAGTGGACCATTAGAGTGTTTCTAATCCACTGAAATTTTAAATCGTTTTTCTCCATACTGAAATCCTTTCTCTGGACTATTTCCTTAAGCATAAATTTCTCTTTCTTTCTTTCATTCATTCATTCTTTCTTTCTTTCCATTACTGCGGTCTTACACAATATCGGGTAAGTGTTCTACCCCTGAGCTACACTCCCAGACACAGAGCATAAATTCTTAAGGTTAGTGAGCCAGAATTGAATCTTTTTCCTGAATCTTGATTTGTAATTGTAAAAGCACATCGTACAAATGGTGCTCCAGTTTATATTTGTGTCACAGAGATGCAAATAAACACAATATTATTAATTAGTACCCTTTGTTACAAACTACAGAATTTATTGGTCCTTCCAGAGGCCCACAGATAGTCCTGGAGGGCTCCACAGCCCTGCTCAGTGCCCACAGCACATGGTAGATCGCTCCAGAGAAGAGCATGTTGCCATCAGAAGACACCATGGCTCTCTGCCTGACTCTGGATACCAGCTAGTGCCAGCTGCTCTGTGTCCACCAAGCTGGACACCTCTGCTGTCATTTACGTCTGAAAATGAAATCTGAGGACTGAGGACATAGTTTAGGGCAGAGTGCTTGCCTAGCATTCATGAGACTATGGGCTCAATCCTCATTACCACAGAACAAAAACAGCAAAACAACATCAAGAAAGAAAGAAAAGAAAAGGAAAGAAAGAAAGAAAAGAAAAGGAAAGAAAGAAAGAAGGAGAGAAAGAAAGAAATGTTAATATTGTGCAACATCTGCATCTTCGTATTTCCCTCATCTATATCAAAGTCTCGATTTGAACTGGGAGAGCTAGAGTCATGTCTGCATTTCTGTTGCGAGGAGGTTGGGAAGATGAGCTCTGAATTTTTCCTTCAGAAACAGGACACATCACTCCTGGACTTTTGCAAATATAAGAAGGTTACTAAAAAGATCCTGGTGGCCACACATATGCTACTTATCTGCCTCACTTTCCATAATTCTCAGAGAATTAAATAACATAATTGCTTTGCTAATAAATTACAGAATAGTTTTTTCTCATTTTTCTGCTTATTAAGTTTCCCTTCAAGTTTTTATCTGCTATTTTTATATCAATGGACATAAACTATCAGACCATCTTCTTTCTCAGTTTTTTAAAATTAAAATGCCAGTGAGTATATTTATTAATGTATTTCTTATGGTTGTAGAGGAACTTTTCCCTACAAAAAAGATTGACTTTAGTTGTCAAAGTTTTAATCTCTCAATATCTAAATGTCACAATCATTCTCATACAGAGGGAGGTCAGGCAGGCGCAGCGCGTCTAACTCTGGCCCTTAAATTTTTTACTGCTGAGATATTACTTAGTCCGGGAAGCAGCCGGTCTCTGCTCCTGCGCATTGACATATGCCTAGACGGTTTCAAATAACGCCGAAAAGACGAGAAAAGTTGAACCCCCAAATCACAAATGCTTATGTGCATGTTTCATAAACCTGGGTATTTAGAATGCAGAAAAACATTATGTTTCTACGTGCTCAAGATTGACAATCATGTCTCAGATGGCATTTTTTAAACAGTAAAGATGGATTTGACCCTGACATTTTCCCTCTTTTTCATCATAGATGATGAAACAGGTGAAGAAATGCTGTCTAACCATGTTCCTTAGGTCTAATCTTTTGTTCAAAGGATTTTTTAGTTTATAAACATTGATCTTAAACTAATGCAAGCCCTAATTCTTTACTTTGAAAGTGGACAGTTGCAGAGAAAAAAACACAACAAAGTAATCTTATCAAGGTTATAATAAGTTCAAGAAGAAAATCAGAAACTCAGTTTGGGTCCTCTGCTCTTGCTACTGTGTGTGTTCTTTATTCAGGATTGTACAGCTCCCCACTTACGTTCTCAAGAGCCAGGGCATCAGCTTCCTTTCAGGCACTACACCGTACTCTTTTCTCCTGCACCGACAACATTTTAAAAGGTGCCGCTTGCTTCCTGGCCCATGGAGCAGACGCCTCAGTCTTTCTAGAGCAGCTTAGGATTCGCCCTTCTCAGTGCTGCCCACGAGTCTAGAAAGACTTGGATGGACAAGTGGCGCTTCGCACTATTGGTGGATTGTGTGCTCCTCTGGATAATAAAAATAAGCTCAAGCAACACAACCACATTTCAGAGAGTGGGTAGCAGAGCAGGCGGCAAGTGATCAAAAGCATCCAGAGCACCAAGTGATGCCCGGAGGAGTCCTCTTGCATATCCTTGTTCGGTTTCCACGGTGCTAAGAACTGCTCGGGATGTTCAAAGGCAACTGAAATGCATTTAGGCCACATCTCACAAGGGGATAATCTTAGGAAAATCAGAAGTGAGTAAACATTACCAGCTAGTAGAACAAGCAGAATTAAGAACCTCCTTCATTTTGCTTTTCTGCTTAGCAGAAAAAAAAAAAAGGAAAACAACCCCTATTTTTAACATCTGGAAATTAAATATGTTTCTAACTTGGTCTTAAGATGACTCATTCCAAGACAGTGTCACAACTATCATACGTGAACATACAGACACTCAAGGCTGCTGAATATTTAAACTTATTTTTTAAGCCTGAAATTATGAGTTCATATTACAACTCTCTCCAGGGCTAGCCTCAGGCAAGGGGAGGCCGGGCACAGGAAGCTCCTTCCTTCCGAGATCACAACTCCTCACTGAAGGGGCAGGCTAGAGATTGTTCCCTTTAAGATCTGGTGACCTTTCAGCCTTTCAGAGTCTCCAGCGGAAATTCAGAGGGTGCTAGGAGAAGGCAGTTCACATCGCTGGCACCCTGTACATCGCTGCTGTTGTCTTTTCATACCCTGGTAGGAAGCTGGAAGAGGACTTGTGATGGACACAGGAAAAAGAAGAAGGGACCGAAAGAAGGACTCAAGGGCAGCAAAGACAAAACGTCTATTCGCTATATTTTTTCCCCTAAGGGATTCCATAATGGCAATAAAGGGCCCAAGGTCTGCATTGCTCTATTTATTTTATGATTTTGTTTCACAAATGGTCTTTTAGCACTTGCTATGGTCAGACATCATTACACAAATATTAATTAATTTTTGAGTTTACATGCATTGACTCATTTCTTTCTCATAACAACCTCTAGAACTAGGCACTTCCGAGCTCTCCATTGGAGAGATGAGGAAAGAGGCACACAGAGGTTGAGGCGGAGGGGCCATTAGCTAATCAGGGCAGAGCTGTGATTCTGGATCTACATTATTGGACAGCAGGCTCACAGATGTCAGCCTTGCCACTCTGCTTGTCTACAAGATGTATATGCTTCTAAGTCATTTTGAAAACTTTGGTCTTAGGAAATGTGGATGAGGAGAGAGGTCAGTTTAGTGGTAAAAGCTAGCTCCAAGAATCCAATTAGAGAATTTATAGTAGTGTCAATAGAGGGTTTGAAAAGACAGAGTCTAGAAATTTTCCCAATGAACTCAATCATTGTATTTAACTTTGAATTAGAGATTTTGATATAAATCAGAAAAAACATCTAAATTTTAAGAAAAAAAGAAGTTGAATTTTCCCAGGAGGCAATTGGACATTAATTTGATGGTCTATGAGAGAAACTTCATTCTTTGGTCATTGAAAAGCAGAATAATGGGACGGGGAATTAAAGAAGAATCTCAGAGTGCTTTGTGGTATCTGAAACTTAGAATCATGGGAATTTTCATGGCCTGTGTTGTGAAAGTAGCATCCTCCTGTAGAGTGGTAAGAGTTAGTCACTATTTCCAACTGTACAATTGCTTCACTACGTCCACACATTTTCATGGCCAAAGCAAAAGCCCACTGTGGTATGAAATTGCCACCTGCAAATAACAGTATCACATCTCAGCCAAAGTAGCTGAGGCTGTTCTAGGGAACAGTACATTTCATTTGAGATTAGAAAGCAATAATGCAGCATACTTTATGTAAGAAAAGATGTTAAAACTTTCCAGTTTTTGTTTTGGTGTGTGTGTTTACCGGTAATAAACCCAGAGTCTTCACACTGAGCTACTCCCGTCCTTTATTTTTTATTTTGATGCAGAGTCTCGTTTACTCACTAAATTACACAAGTGGGGCTTGCAATCCTCTTGCCTCAGTGTCCCAGAGTGCTGGGATTACAGGCTCTTTCTAGGTATTAAAATGTGCTTTTGCACACTATTGTGTTACATGTTGAAACCTTAGTTTTAAGTCTTTGAGAATCACACAAGACGTAAACATGGTTCACTCTAAAGTCTCGATATGCCTGACTTTGGTCCCCAGGAGACATTTGGCAATTTCTGGAGACATTTTTGGTTATCAGGATGGTGGCAGTGGGATATTGATACAGGCATCCAGCTGAGGATAGAGATGCTGCTATACAACTTACAATGCTGTGGACATTCTAAGGGAGCAGGAGAGATTCATTCGATTGTGGTGAGATTTGAGGAAAGTATAATTGGTGGAGCCCTGTGAGTTCACGTGGACCTTTCTGCACAAAGGAGACAGAAGTTCCCCCTTGACTTACCACAGGCCTCTGGCCACACAGCTTGATGGGCAGATGATATCTGTATGAGAAGCAGACTCAAACTGGTAAGAGAATGCTGGATTTCAGTCCCCAGCTGCCCCTTAGCTGAAACTCCTGCAGGAGACAACCTTTGCTGAGACAGGCACACTTAGTTTCTGAAGTAGTATGGCCTCAGAAAGCATGCATTTTTCTTCGGCCCGGTTCTGGAGAGTGTACACACCTGGGGTAAGGCCCAGGGGTGAACTTCTGCAGCAGGCTTGTACCCACGTGTGCTTCGTAAGTGTGACAGTGAAGACGCCTCCTCAGGGTGATGGTGACTGCTCATAAAACCTGCCCTATTTCTCCTGTGTAGAAAATGAATCCTGAGGGAAGGAATAGGAAGCCCAGTCCCAGCTGCAGCTACACGTCACATTTTCCATTAGACTCCTTAGTCTCCTGCACAATTGGTCCAGAATCCGTAAAGGAAGGGAGTAAATTAATATTTCAGAAACTCTAACATATATCCATCCATCCATCCATCATCCATCCATCCATCCATCCATTTATTAATTTATCCTACAAGTGTCTTTCAGCATTCTTATGTGGCTGGTATGATGCTGGAACTTGTGGGTAAAATTTAAGATACATTCTGCTCTTAAAAATACAGCCCAAGGTGATGACGAACATGTCACAATAAGTTGAAGTGACTAGTTCTCCAGCAGATGTCTATAGGGGTTGTTTTGAGGACTTGGTAGCAGAAGAACAACTTTAGTCTGAGAGGAGCAGAGAAATCTAGGATCTGCCTACAAGGGGTGACACTTGGGCTGAGTTTTGCAAGCACTGTAGGAGTTTTACAAGCATATATGGAGGTGAGTGAGAAAATGGAATCTAGGGTGATGCTGTGGTTTTTTGGCATGGACTAGAGCTGCTATGTGTATAATGGTGCCAGTAGCTGGGAAAGATGTAGAGGGAGAGAGTTCCAGACGTGTTGCTTGGAAATGATGGCATGTATGCACCACCAAGAGTCACCTACTGCCCAAGTGAATGTAGGAGGTGGGAGGGAAGAGGAAAGAGAACCCCAATATAACTAGATACTGTGTTAAGTGATTAGTATGCTCTATTTCATTTTTTTTTTTTTGGTACTGGGAATCGAACTCAGGGCCTCATGCTTGTGAGGCAAACACTTTAAGCACTGAGCTAAAGCCCAAGCCCTATTTCATTTAATAGTCTTCAAATGTATGGATTACACACTATTATCTCCACCTTACAGATAAGGAAAGCAAGGCTTTTCTGAAGACCACACAGTGGTGGAGCTAAAATTTGAATCCTGGTCTGCCTAAGGCCACAGCCCATGTCCTCTCCAGAATCTGAGGCTACTTCTGGGTGAGTGGAAAGAGTATGGGGCAGGAGATTATGTTTCAGAGTATTAATCCAGGCAGGATGTGTCACCCTGCATTTCCATTGCTCTTATTAACTGTATTTAGGTGTCCCTGTCACAGTAATTAATGGATCGTCATTTAACTTACACTAGCTATTTTTTCTTTTCTTTCTCTTGTTTTCCCATGTCAAAGCTTTATGACAGTACTATCATTTTATTACTCTTTATTTTTTTACCTTGTAAGTAAAATTTGAGCCATATTTCTGATATTCTAAATGCTGTTACTGTGTAGAGTGCAACAGTTTGCTACCTTATAACAACCAAATCTGCTTTGATAGAAGCATGATATTTGTAGAGAACTAATCCTTGCAATCAACCAAACTCCCAGCTTACATTTGGGGTCCAGAAGATAGAACCTGCGCCCCCCAAGCTAGCATTAGCATACACACCAAGAGAAGGGCAGCTGCTGACTGCACAGAGAAAGCCTTACTTGGGTCTACTGTCGAGGTTGCCTAAGCAGAAAAACAGGAATTTATTGTGATAAGAATCCACTCTTTTTGGGGTGGGGGTTGCTGGGGATCGAACTCAGGGCCTTGTGCTTGCTAAGCAAGCGCTCTACCATGGAGCTAAACCCCCAACCAGAGCATCCACTCTTGTCCAGTCTTCCTCAGTTTCTTTTTATTATCTCAGTCTATTTCTGTTTGACTCTGTCTCTCACTTCTTAGTTAACACATTGGTATTCACTTTTTTAAACTTTTAATTTTCAAAGATAGAAAATCATAGAGTCTTTTGGAGGAGAAACATTTATCCAATCAGGTTAATATGCCTGGAGGAAATTTCCAGACAGCTTGGACGTCCTAATTTTCAAGTTCCTAGTAATGAAACAAACAAATGTAAAGAAATAAACAACTTCATTCTATTAAAATCATTTTGGATGCACCTATTGAGTAGTAAACATGGGTCACCCAGTAGAGGGCAGTGCTGACTTAGTCTTTAATGCCTGCACTAGAAAATGCAAATTTAGTAATGAAATTGTTTTCTTCATATAAATTGTTCAACACACAGGCCAATGATTCCTAATGCCGTGAAACCACAGTCATTCATATTAACCAAGTCAGTTTTGTGATAGATGCGCAGGGATCCCTGGATAGGGAATCAGGGAATCTGGTTTCTGGTTTTGTCTCCCCCTCCTGGCTTTGTGATCTTCAGAAAATCTTAGAAGCACGCTAAGCTTCATTTTATTCTTCTAAAAATGACAAACTTGGTATTGTTAAAGGTAAAGTTCCTTTTTGCTTTGAGGAACATTTATTCTATGGAAGAGTATGCTAAGTAAATTAATTTTGAAAGAGATTCCTGGGGAGGTCGGGAGGGGTAATTCCCAGGCCTCGATGGCGATCAAAGTCACTTTCAGGCGCTTGTGCAGCTTCCAGGAAAAAAGGGGCCAGGCTGTGGGTCGTGGGCTAGCACACGCACTGCTGGTCCTTCCGGCCCCTCAGCCCTTCCTCACTTAAGATGAAGAGACACTAAGACACGGATCTGAGTTTAGCATGTGCCCCGTGGACATCAACACTGCAGATGTCAGTATAGTGTGACAGACGTGACAGGGCTGCATTGCTGGTTCCTCCCCCGACCATGGAAAGAAGTCACATTCCAGACTTAGAATGTCCCCCAAGGCCTCCTGGGTTCAGAGGTGGGACTTCCCGGGAAGTGATCGGATCACGGGGCGCGGGCCTTCTCTATGGGCGGATCCCCAGGCGAGTTCAGCGGCCGTGTGCTGCCGCTAGACGGGGCCTGGTCAGAAGAGGCGGCCACCAGGGCGATCTGGAAGGGGAGCTCTCCCGCCTGGCTCCTGCCTCCTCTCTGCGTCCCGGCTGCAGCTCTCTCCCGGGCAGGCGCGTCTGCCGCGCTGCTTCTGTTTAAGCCTGTTGAACGCAGACTGAGACTTCCGAAACTTCTGAACTACGAGCCAAAATACAGTCTCCTTTAAGCTTCAGGTGCTGGGTGTGTGGTCCCAACACCTGAAAAGAAGGTGACTAAGACGAGACCGGACCTGCAGCTCCTTGCTTTCCTCTCCCCCAGAACATTTCGGTAACGAGCCAGACAGTGAATGCGATCAGCTCCCCGTATCTGCGGCCTCCACGTTCTTGGACTCAACCAAAGGTGGATGGAAAAGAGTCTTTCAAAATCGTGTCAGTAAGGCACATATGTAGCCTTTTTGCTCCCTAAACAGCGAAATATAGCAACTATTTACATGGATTTTACATTGTATGACTATTATAAATAATCTGGAGATGATGACAAAATTTATAGAGAAGCTGTGAGGGTTTTATGCCAGCACGGTGGCACTTTATCTGAGGGGTTCGGGCATCAGAGGATTTGGGGATCTTCAGGGACCCCAAAGACAGTGGGGCCCAAATGCATGTTGTTCTTTGTGGGTCATACGGTGTCTCTATTAACAAAGCAAATGTTGAATGCAAAGGTAGCCGTGTGAATTATCTATTCCAGTGTAACAATACAGTGCAAAATCTGGTGGCTTCAAAGAACACATGTTTATTATCCTCCGGTCTCTTTGGGTCAAGATTCTTGACATGGTTGAAGTGGGTCCTCTGCATCATGGCCTGTCATCAAGGTGTCGTCCAGGAGTGTGATCTCATTTAAGACTCCACCGCGTGGGATCAGCTTCTAAGCTCACTCACATGGTGACTGGGAGCATTCCATTCCCGACAGGTTGCTCACTGAGGGCCTCAGCTCCTTGCTGACTGTGGGCCAGAGGCCACCTTCAGTTCCTTGCCATTTGAGTCCTGCCATCGATGCACAAAAGCTAAGAGGACAATAAGGAGATAGTAGAAGGACGTCATCTTTTTCAAAACACGACTACCGAAAGATGTCTTATCACATTCACTCTACTGTGTTTGTGAAGAGCAGGCCACTAGGTTCGGCCCACATTCAACGAGGACTGCATAAAGATGTGAGACACCCCTGTCAGAAGATGCCTATGACAACAGCACAGACGACACATAAATGAATGCACATGAACGTGTTTCAATAAAACGTGACTGGCAGGAACACATGTGTGATGGTTAAGTAAGATCCGCCTGGCCGGTCAGTAAGTTCTTGGTGTGTCTGCGGATGATTGGCAGGTAGGCCTGCCATCTGAGGGAAGAAGACCTTCCAGATGTGGGGGGCACTAACCAATGTGGCAGGACCCCCACTATAAGCCCCAGGCAATTGCAGACTGGCAGGCTCCGTGTTTCCTTGACAGCTAGTAAGGGACGTGCTAATAAGCTTTGAGCTCCTGCTTATAAAAAGAAAAAGTAAGCAATGGGATTATTTTAACCTGGCAGGCATCCCTAAAAATTTAGGTAACTGCATTCTTGGCAAAGTAGATGAAAGTTGTTGTAGCCAACATAATCAACCAATACCTGTATTCAAATAAGGTGAAAAATTGTGTATCTAATCAATGGACTTAGTTTGTATCCTGAAACCTTGGTGGAGTGGGGTTTCACAAATAAATTCTGCTCTCTTTGTTCGGTTTTTCTCAGGCTTTGAATGCTAGTCTCCTAGGCCAAAGCCGGCACACTAAAAGAGCTCTATTCTTGTGACAGGTGTGGTCCCTTCTTTTCTTTGGCATCAATCTCCTCTCCCGCAACATTTCAACTTAAATAGTACCTTTCAAGGGCATGTCAGGGTAACCCTTACTAAAATTGCGTGTAAACTAGCTACCAATATATTAACACGTTCAGAGGTTCTGAACATCACACTGCTTCCCTCAAACTAATTACACTTCTCTCCCTATGCATCCGTCTTAGTTAATTTTCCCATTGATAAGATGCAATACCCAACACCCACATCTGTACGGAGGAGAGGTTTATCTTGGCTCAGGAGGGCATGGCAGAGGGCTATGGCAGAGAAACAGAGAGAGAGAGAGAGAGAGAGAGAGAGAGAGAGAGAGAGAGATCAAGGTAGGAAGGAGGGAGATATACCATTCCAGGCCACGGCCCCAGTGCCCTACCTCCTCCAACCAGGCTTTACCTCCCAACATCACATTTAGCTATAAACTCATTAAAGGACTAATTCACAGATGAGCATCATGTCTCCATTGTTGACTCGCCACGCAAAAGCCCAACCTATGAGTGCATGACACTTTGGGGGGAACATCTAGATATGAACCACAACATTCATCCCTGGCCACCAAAAGACTTATGTGCATCACTTCATGCAAAAGGTATTTAGTCCATCTCTAAGGGTTGCCAAAGTCCTAACAGTTTCAGCACTGCAAAAAGTCCAAGTCTAAAGTCTCCTCTGAGATTTAAAACAAACTCTTAGCTGCAAGCCCCTATAAAAATGAAAAGAATGTTAAACATTGCTGACGAACAATGGCACAGGATAAACATTCCCATTCCAGAAGGTGGAAAGAGAGGACTAAAAAGGAATGCGACCAAAGCAGACTGAAATCCATCAGGGCAAACATTAAATTCCATAATTTCATGCCTACAACCCTGGGTAATCTGTGGTAAGATGTGAATTCCAAAGGGCTTGGGCAGCACCACCCCTCCAGCATTGCTGGTGGTGATTGTGGCCTTCATGGCTTCTCTGTTGGACCAGCTTTGCTCACTCCTTGTAGCTTTCCTCAGACGTTCCACATTCCTGGCTTTCCTAATATTCTGGGGTCTCCACTGTACTGGCTTTGTTGTTTTGTATATATTGAACTATTCCTGCATCCAAAGAATGAAGCCTACTGGGTCATGATGTATGGTTTTTTGATTTTTTTGTTAGTCTGTTTGTTTTTTTGGTGCTGGGGCTCAAACTCAGGGCCTTGTGCTTGCAAGGCAAGCACTCTAACCACTGAGCTAAATCCCCAGCCATTTATTGTATTTTGTTTGCCAGTGTCTTGTTGAGAATTTTTGCATTTATGTTCATTAGCGAGATTGGTCTATAATTGTATTTTATGGCTGGATGCTTGTCTGGTTTTGGGATCGGGATAATGCTAGCTTCCAAGAATTATTTTGGAAGTACTGCTTCCTTCTTGATTTCGTTAAACAGTTTGAGGAGTATTTGTGTTAGAGTTTCCCTGTTCTTCTAGAATTTGTAGAATTTGGCAGTTAAAGCTTTAGGTCCTGGGCTTTTCTTAGGTGTTAGGCTTTTCATTACTGCTTCAATTTCTTTGCCTATTAATGGGTTATTCATGAGTTTTAAGTCTTCTTGGTTTGATTCTAGTAATTCATATATATCTAGGTATCTATTTCTTCTGAGTTCTCCAATTTTTTTGGCATACAGATATGTGAAATAATTGCTAATAATCTGGTTTCTAGCAGTGTCCATTGTGATTTCACTTTTCTCATTTCTATTTGCATTGACTGTGTCTTTTTTCTGTTTTGGTAACAATCGCTAAGGGTTTTACATTTTGCTTATTCTTTCAAAGAACCAGCTCTTCAGCTCATTGATTCTTTGTCTCCATTTTATTGATTTCTGCTCCAATCTTTACAATTTCCTTCCTTGTGCAAGCTCTGGATTTAGGTTGTTCTCATTTTTCTAGGATCTTGAAGTGCATCAACAGGTTATTTATTTAGGCTTATTTCATTTTTCTGATGTGGGCATCAGAACTGCTTTCATTTTGTTCTATAAGTCTCACTTCAGAACTGAAGTTGTTGCACTGGTGAAGACACTGGGTGAGAGACAGCTACAGGAAACAGACTCGGAAGGGGTGCGGACTCGGCACAGATCCCCTGAGATACCTGAGAAGTGCAAGTGCAGGCCGGGAAGCTCATGTTTTCTTTTCACAATGGAGACGTTTCTCTCCATGCTCTCCTGGCCTTTAACATTTGGGTTGAGAAGTCCGCTGTAACTCTAATGGGTTTACTTTTATAGGTGATTCATTGTAATTTTTCTAACAGCTTTTAAGATTTTTTTTTTTTTGGTTGGACATCTTAAATTTTGACTATGATGTATCTTGGAAAGAGTCTTTTCTCGTCAGGACTATTTGGGATTATCATGTTAAATTCTGTTCCCATACTTGGAAAGTTTTCTGCCATTTTGCCATTTTTTTTTTTAGTAAACAGATTTTCAATGTCATTTGTTTTGTCTTCTGATTTTTCATCAATTCCAATTAATCATAGTCTCCTTCATGTCATCTAGTAGCTGTTGGTTCAATTTTTTGTGTTTTTTCTCTTTTTTTAGGGTATCTCTCATTAATTGGTCACCCACAACAGCCCTGTCTTCTAACTCTTATATTCTATCCTCACACTGGTCGCTTCTACTGCTCACACTTTTGGTAGAATTTTTAATCTCCCGAATTTCTGTTTAGCATCTTTTCATGAACTGTAAGTGCTATCTATGCTGGACATTCGTGTTTTTTATTGCTTAGGTCTGCTAGCTTTTTATTGGTGTCTTCTGTACACTTGCTGATTTTATTTATTGCCCATTATCTGTTAAGTATATTTTCTTTGACCCCACTAAGTATATTATTGTTATGTTTTGTTATTACCTCTGTCATCCTTTAAAATAGTTCAGCTGTGTTACTTTTGAATTCCTTCCCTTTAATGTGCCTTTGGTCAGCCTTGGAGGAGTTGGGCATTTGAGGAGGCGTTTTGTTGCCTTGTCGTCTCATGTTTCTGTTTTTGGCTTGTTTGTTTTTTGAACTGAGGCTTGTGGGTTGATTGTAATGGAAAGCTTTGTTGTTCATACAGGGATCTCTTTAGTTAATATCTGCTCTCCAGCAGTGCTCTTTGGGGATGGCTAACTATTGGTCTTGGCCTCTGTCCCAGGATGCAACCACCTTCATTTATTTGGGAGGGAAAGTCCTTAGGAATGGGCTGCAGTATTGTTTTGTTTGGGGTTTTTTTGTTTTTTCTTTTTCAATATGGTTAATGACAGAAAAGCAATGCAGATGTTGGCATCCAGAAAGAACTAGTTAGCAACAACTATGATACCTTGGTTATAATAATAAAATCAACAACAATAATAGCATTGAAGACAGACTGGATATTGACCTACCCTAAGAGCCAACAATGTACCATATTTAAACATAGAAAAGAGATTTATAATTATAGTATAAACATTAAGACAAACTAAATATTGATCAATAGTAAACACGTACTAAATGGAACTATTTTAATTCCACTAACAATAAAACAGTATTCATCAGTAATAGCATAGAGTTAACTAGCTATCTAAAGATTCACAAAGCTTTATAGTTACACTAGCAAAGGTAGAAGGGATGGGAAACTGGGGAATGAAAAAAAAATTTGAAAAACTTATCAATGGAAGATAAGAAGGAGGTGGGAGAAATGAGATAGAGAATCCTTCTGAGGAGCAAAAGGAAGTTAATAGTATTAGGAAATAGTTATAGAAGAGAACAAAGAAGAAAAGAGAAAAAAGAGCAAAATATAGAGAATAAAACAAAGATAAGAAAGGTAAAATAATTTAAAAGAAGAGCAAAGGAGAGGAAAAGGGAAAAGAACTGCAAACTCCCAAATAACTCCTCTGTCTGGGCGTTGGCCTTGTCCAAGATGTGGTCAGTCAATTGGTCTTCAACTGCTCTGCTCTTTACCAAGGAGAAGCAGATGTAGAGCCAGCTTGGACTTGGTGGGTGTCACTTGCGGCTGGTGCCCATCAGGAGCTGCTTTCTATTGGGCCCCATGTCAGGGGCAGCAAACAGTGGTGGGGGGTGCTCTGTGTCAAAGAATTCTATTAAAAAATGTTGGTAGCAGAACTGACCAATGTGAGGATGCCACGTCACAGTCAGAAGGTAGGTGTTATGCATATGACTATATATTCAGAGATACCTTAAAAGCAAGACAGCAAGGAAAATGGATCCAAATTCTGCTAGATGATGCAAAGAAGACTAACCTAAGACTAATGGGGGTTAAAGAACAATTAGAAATAGCAGGAGTGGTATAAAAATCTGTTTACAGAAATCATAACAGAAAACTTTCCAAGCATGAAAAAACAATTCGACATATGGATAAGTGAAGCATATAGCGTCTTAAATAGTAATGACTGGAAAAGATGCCTCATAGTCAAAATCCTAGAAGTCAAACACAAAGACAGAACATTAACAGCCGTTAGAAAAACAACAAGTCACACATAATGGTAAGCCCATTATGATTACAGCAGACTTTTCAATGCAAACCCTAGAGACCAGGAGCATTTGGAATCATGTATTTCAAGCCTTAAAAGAAAACAATTTTCAACCTAGACTGATATATCCCTCAAAACTATCTTTCCAAACTGCTGGAGAAATAAGGACCTTTCATGACAACACATTAAGAAATTCATGACCAATAAACCAGCACTAAGAATAGACATCAACATTTTCCCATTTGCTGTTTACTTGTTTACGAAACCTAAAAGATAACATCAGAAATAAATTCCTCTGTGAACTACAATGAAAAAACGAACAGAAGTCTACCATAGAAATAATCTTTGCTTCAATTGTCACACCCAAGGCAGGCTTCACACACAAAAACTGCACGTTCCATACACACGTATCACTTACACTGATAGTGTATATATCTTGTTTTCCTGTCCTTCTTTTGTAGGGCACAGTGACATCTTTTAGGTTTTCTATTGTCACAGTGAGGTAGTAGACGGGCCGTGGCAATAGCTGGCTGGGGAAGTAGACATGGCCTGTTAACTACAAAAGCCTGAACACATGCGCAGAGCAGGTCCCAAAGCCCTGCACATAGACTTCCCAAGAGAATGGCCTACACCTGACATCAGCCTGCGGCCTGGGATCCCAGCAGCACCTCTCAGGATCCAGATGTAGAAGTTCTCCTGGGATTACTTGAGATTTGAACAGTATAAAATGAAGGAAGCCACGAGGAGCTGGTGCTATTGTACCTTTCCATAATAGCCCATGTTGTGTCTCCCAGATGCTGCACATACTTTTATTTTTGCTTTTACTGCCTTTTTCTTTTTGTTCAGCTCAACTTGCTCTTCGGAGCCATTTTCACTCCCAATCTTCATGTCTGCCTTTTAAAATAAACTTTGCCACTGCTTTTTGCTCATTTCATCCAATTCTTTGTTGAGGCAAGAAGAACCTGAAATCTAACTCCAGAAGGAGAGATGAGCTATGCAGAACCTGATAATGTTTAGCCGGCAAGCCACTTTTTAGAAGCAAGCTACCTGATAGCAGTAGTAGGTCTTTGTGATGTTGCACTTGCCTCTTCACCTGTCAGATGTCCAGTGTGCTGCGGAATATTTTTGCGAAGTTCCTCGGGCAGAAACATTTTGTTCTTCCTCTGTTGTAAGAGATCTCATATAAGTTCCTGTCCCAATTGTCTAAGAAAATTTCTCTATGGTATTTTGGACCTGTTATTTCCTGGGCAAACTATGGAAGCATGTATGCCACACGTGTTTGGGATAGAGTAAAACACAACCATTGGCCAGTGCTTTGTGTTTTGAGTGACATCATAGCTGCTGCTTAACTCATCAACAACATCTATTCTGCCTTTGGTTGTCTTTTAGAAAGTTACCATCTCAGGCTTCCATTTTGCAAAGGTTTTCCTATCAGTATTTCCATAATGGTGCAATGTTGATACCAGCAGTACCAGTTTGCTTTTCTTTGCCATATACAAGACATGTTATACCTTTCTGAATGCCAAAGATTGTACTACAGAATTCTGTTTTGAAATTGTAACATTTCATTTGGAAAATGAAATATATATATAATATTTTGAAGGTTTTTTTTGACATATAATGCCTAAAGCTACAGCAGCCATGAAATGCTCAAGATGTTTGTAATAGTCATGTATTCAGATGGTGTGTAAATTGCTTGAGCTTTTGAAATGAAACTCTCAAACAGTGAGTGGATAGCAGCCAGATGATCAATTCTTTTTCTTTCTTGGTGGGTGCTTTAGTCATCAGACTTCAGACAATTTTGAAGGAAACCCAATCTCCTCAGTGTCCTTGTTATTCTACAAACCCTCAAGCCCACACCCGTAAGTCTTTTACATCCCTGTAATTACCATGAGAAAGTTCTGCCAAGTACAGCAGACCTATGAATGGTTTCAGTTCAGCTTGTGAATTGTCATAATAAACACATTTTGAATACAGCTATTGGTGCCTACAGAATGTTTTACTTGTATTTCATCATTTGCGTATTTCACAGTATCTTGTGGCAATTAATCTGTTACAATTTCCAGCATTGAATGGCAGTCCAATAGGTTCCACTCCAGCCAAGATTCTCACTATACTTCAGACATAGTTATAACATTGGATTGTTCCATTCGGTTGCATGACTTTTTTGTACCATTTTGCCTAAAATATGTACTAATACTGCTGTTTTCTTCATCATCTGAATGAGAAGGTCATTCTCTGTGTCAGTCTTATCAGTCAGTTCTTGTTCCATTTCACTGTTTCACATGGAGACAGGAACTTTGGCTCACGTGGCCAACATCAGAGCCTAAATACACACCTGTTGCTGCTTTGGCGCTCCTGTGCACACCTGGCCTTCATCTGGCAAGTGGTGAATGCACAGACGGGTCCCTGCTTTCCCCACAGCCAGCTGCTGTGAGCCACACCCACACTCCACTATGGTACAGTACGTGTGTGGGTAACAGATGGACGGTGTGGGTGTATTTTACCACTGTGATGCTCAGATAAAAATACTCAAAACCTGTTAGAGCATTATGCAGGTAAAAATCCCAGTTTGAGGGGTTGGGGATTTAGCTCCAGTGGTAGAGTGCTTGCCTAGCAAGCACAAAGCCCTGAGTTCAATCCCTAGCACCCCACCAAAAAACAAAAACAAACAAAAAATCCCAGTTGGACACTTTTGCACAGGTACACACACCTTGCGTTCATTGTATCAAGTGGGTAAACATAAAGATTGCTTTCTGTATCCCCCAGGTGCAGCCACTGAGATGAACAGCCAGCTACTATTATACAAAAGCACAAATTTACAGTATTATACCCTGAGGGTGGATAACTAGCTAAATAAATGAAATATTTTGATACCTTCTGCCAATATATTTTAAGGCCTATTTTGAAATTAATCATTAAAATAAAACTCCATCTATTAGAATTATTTTTGTGTTTTATTCATTGTTGTATTTCCAGTCACCAAGGTAATACCTACTATCCAGTAGGCACTCAGTGAATGCAGTAGTTTTTGAATGAATGAATGAATGGATGGATGAATACTGTAGTAGAGGGAGAGGAAGAAGATGGAAATTCTCCATTTGTTTTGTGATTCTGTTAGATGATAGACAATGGTTATGATTGTCTTCTTGGCGAAGTAAGGAAATTCTTACTTTCTACATAGTACCAGAATTTTCTGTACTCAGCCAATAGAAACTACTGGACTTCGCTCCTTATCTCAATAGATTTCTTTTAAATTAGTTATTACTTTTTATATAATAGTTACTTAAGATCCATTTTACAGAAATAGATCCAGCCACTCCATTTGGCACAGTTTAGGTTTTACTCCAAGTATTTTGAGTAGGGACCTGATGTAAGCTTTTAAAGATTGTTCTGGCTATTGAACAGAGAACAGGCATGGGACAGGGCAGCAAGAGTGGGAAGGGTGAGGAGGTCACAGAGGAGAGATGTTATCAGCTTCGACTAGACCATGAGAAGAATGGATGGAGTAAGAAATGGCAGATTTGAGATCTGATCAACTAGAGGAGAAGCAAATTTGGAGGAAGATACTGTAATTTGGTGATTCAACAGTCTCAACCTCATGGGAGTATACATTTGAAGCAGTGTTATTTTACTCCAATTACAATTGAATCTTTCTTTCCTCTTCTGTTACAGTATTTCTTAGCATGTGTAGCAGTTATAGCACTCAATTTAGCCTATTCCAGTTTAAATGCTTATTTCAATTTAAATTTCGTATTTGTCTCCTTACCATCCATTCCTACACGCTCATGTTCTGTCTCCTACTGTCTCCTCTCAGGAGGATTCTGAGGCGTCTCCTCTCTGCCTAGATTCACACGGCCCTGGGAGAGGAAATGGAATTCCAGAACGCCGTGACACTCACTGTTGGTCCTCCAGGCAACCCCAGTGTCACGTCTGTCATCGTCAGGTCTGGTCAGGGAACCAAAGATTTCACATCTGAGGGACGAGCACTGCTACTCTGCTGTCCAAGAAGCACGCTGGGATCATAAACTCAGACCCAGTAAAAAATTAGAGGGGCAAAGTTTATCGAAAGGAAGACACTTCATTTGTGAAGAAGAAAAGGAAGGGGGAGAAAGGAGAAGACGGTTGCCCTGCTAAGAAAGAACCAGGGTAGGGAGCTGTGGAAAGATAGAGGACCCGCGGGCCCTTCGTTCCAGGCTGCTGTGAGAGCGAGGTGGTGTCAGAGACCCTTCTTCCCCCCCAAACTTGCCTAACTGGACTGGCTTCTGGGAACCTCCGCCTAATGCTGTTTCTTTCCGGTGGTCTGTGTGCATCTTCTCTCTGTCTTGTTTGGTTACTTGTCCTTGACTTGCCTTAGGCCTCATCTTTGGGGCAGGTGGTGGGTTGGAAGGGGGTGTCTTATTCTTGGTTTTTCAATATACTGTACTGGAATAAGGAGACCAAGACCTCAGGGCAGCAGCAACGAGCGTTGTTAGAAATAAAGCCAGAGGGGAACCTCTCCGAAGCACAAAGGCTACTAAGAAGTTCTCAGAACAAAGGGGCTTTGGGTTTATTGAGGGGTTGTAGCGGGAAGGGGGCGAGCGAATTGGCTGGCCCGAGAAACTTTTGCAGGGTAAGGTCCTTCTTTGCTCCTCCTCATCTTGAGGCTGTGGGTGCTGGGCGGGTATCTGGGGTCAGAGGAGCTGGACATTCCTTTCCTGGTTGCAGGCATCCTGCATGACTTATGGACCTTGGTTATCTTACAGCTGTGGACTGTGGCCCTGAGAAGGTCTTGGGGGCTGGGAGTTGGTTGTTTCCAGTGGGGCATTTATCTTTACAGCCATTAGTGTTTCTGCCTAGGCCTGGTTAGAAATGTTTGGTGATCAGAATATATAACATTCCTGACTCTTTAAAAAGAAGGGAAGACCAGTGACAAAATCTTCTCGTATTACTTCCTTCTGAACAGCGGCAAAGAGGTGCACACCAGAGTCAGGAGCTACATTGTGTTTTAGGCATTGGGAGGTCAGACTTGTTGGTAGGTGGAGGATGTCTTTAGAGGATGACCATTTGGAGCTTGGTATTGTTCGTGTGATCTGAAGTAAATCAATTCAGACACTCAATGACTATGGGAAGCAAGCATGGCAGAACCAAGCAGGCACTTAATATTAAAACTACTGCCATCAGGTAGGAAGCAGCCCTGCTGGAGGGATAGGAAGATAGCAAGGGAGATTACTCAGAAATCAGGTTGTGAATGCAGTCGAAGGCGGAGAGGTCTGGGTGGTGACAGAAGAGGTGAAGTTGTTCAGTTACCACTTGGAGGAAGAGCTGGTATTGCAGCAGGCTGAATAGCATGGGGTGATTGTGGCTCTTCAGCCATAAGAGACAACATCATCAGCCAAAGAATGTTCTGGCACCTGTGCAGGGAGACTTGGGGCTGGATAAGATTAGCATGAAGAATCTGTGTATCAGAGAGAGACTGAATAGGTCTGAGACTGATAAGGTCGAACAGTGTGAGGACCACACCTGGAGAGGGTAGCGGAAAGTCAGCCGAGAGAGCAGCTATGACCGGTACCCAACCCGAAGACAAAGGGGCTGCCCTTGATAAGACCTGTCGATGTGCTTTGAGAGGTAAGCTACAGGGAAGAGGGACTTGCCAGCAGGTTGGGTAAGTAGTCCCAGGGCTTTTCCTTGTCTGCCATCGATATAAAGAAGAAATGGCTTATTCAGGTTAGGTAAAGACGATGGGGGTCCTGGGGGGACAGCCTGGTGGAGGGCTCGGAAGGGTTTTATTAAAGTGTGAGGTAGGTCAAAGGGCTCACGAAGGTCTCCTTTCGTTGCTTCATAGAGAGGGTGAGCTATGAGGGAATAGTTAGGAGTCCAGATTCCGAAATAGCTGTGAGTCCTAGGTAAGAGAGAAGATCTCCTCTGGTCACTGGAAAGGGGAAATGGGAGACAGCCTCTTTTCAGAGAGAAGGAATAACTTGAGTATCAGGTGTGAGAGTGAGTCCTAAAAATGAGACCTTGAAGCAGACTATCTGGGCCTTCTGTCTTGACGCCTGGTATCCCCAGGAAGCAAGAGCGTTTAGAAGAGTTGTCACGTGTTCTTGACATAGTGAGTGCGTAGGGCTACCTAAGAGAAGGTCATCTACATACCGTAAGAGGAGACTTGGTTTCAGGTTAAGGCTAGAGAGATCTTGTTGAAGGGTCTGCCCAAAGAAATGGGAGGAATCTTGGAATCCCGGAGGGAGAAGTGTCCAGGGAAGTTGGGAAGCAAAGTTGGAGGTGGGGTCTTCCCAGGTAGAAGCAAAGAGTGGTTGAGAGAGAGAGTGTAAGGGGATTGTAAACAAAGCATCTTTGAGGTCAAGAACTGAAAAGAAAGAAGTATTGGGTGGGATCCAGGATAGGAGAGTGTAAGGGTTAGATATAACTGGATGAGTGGGAATAATTGCTTCATTCAGGAGTCTGCAGGTTTCTTTGCTGCCAGGATAGGGGTGTTATGGGGGAGTGTATTGGACTGAGGATATTGGCCTCAGGGAGGCGGTCAACAATTGACTGGAGTCATTGTGTAGCAACTGTAGGGTGACTAAGGTCCCGCAACTTAGGGTTAATTGATAAAGTGAGGGTGTGGTTAGCAATGTTTGGGGTCAGTGGAGAGTCCGGAGTTGCCAGTAAGGAAATAGGGAGAATGAGACTGAAGTTTGGGTGGATCCCTGGAAGGAAAATAGAGGCACCTAATTTCTGTAAGAAGTCTTTCCCTAAAAATGGGGTAGGATAGGAGGGCATAACTGAAAAGGAATGTAGGAGGGCAGTGCTGCTGAACATGCAGATGCAAGGGTGGGTGCTGAGGTCGTTTCTACTAAACTTTTCCTTCCAAAAACTGAGACTGAGGGCGGGAAGAAAGTCCCAGAATATTGGGTAAGAACAGAGAGGCTGGTGCCGGTGTTGAGAAGGAATGACATGAGGCTTCCTGACAGTGTCCCAGTAACCCGGGGACCCAAGGACACACCACTGGCATGAACTAGTGTTGGATCCGGGTCATCAGTTGAGCAGGCAGAGAGAATCAGGCCCTTTGGGGACTGGAGGTGGAGGGGTTTTGGAGAGATTGGCCTCAGGAGAGGCTGAGGGGGGATTTGAGATGAAGGAGAGTCAAATAGGACAAAGATTCCTCACCCTGATGGACTACACTATACTGCCTCTCTCCTTCTGCTGCCTTGAAGGTCCCAGCAGAGAGTAACCCCAGACTGGGTCCCTCAGTTGCTAGCAGGGAGCGGAGACTTACCATGAGGAACCGAAAAGAACTCCTTAGCTTGTAGCCTTACGGGCCACAGTCCAGGTCCAGTCACACTGGGGAATCACCCCAGCCAGGCTCAATTGTTCCCGGGCGATCAGTCAGCTACCAGCAAGCACCAGGTTGGGAGGAGGCCAAGAGAGGCAAGGGGGAGAGCAGCGGGTGAAACAGAGTGAGTTCGGGGAGGGAGTGGGGAGCCCCAGGAGCCAGCCTGGGGGCTGCACGTACCCCTCCTCGGTGACATTTGGCACCAAATGTCAATATGCTGTACTATAAGGAGACCGCGACCTCAGGGCAGCAGCAGCGGGCTTTATTAGGGATAAAGCCAGAGGCGAACCTCTCTGAAGCACGAAGGTGGACAGAGAAGCTCTTAAAACAAAGGAACTTCAGGTTTATATAGGGGTTGTGGCAGGAAGAGGGTGAAGCGGTCTGCAAAACTTTTGCAGGGAAAGGTCCTTCTTTGTTCCTCCTCATCTTGAGGCTGTGGGCAGTGGGGGGTATGCGGGGTGGTGGAGCTAGACATCCTTTTCCTGTTTGCAGACATCTTATGACTTGTGGACGTTTGTTATCTTACGGCTGTGGACATTGTAGCCTCTTTGTTATCTTACAGCGTGGACATTGTGGCCCTGGGATGGTCTTGGGGGCTGGGAGTTGGTTGTTTCCAGTGGGGAATTTAACTTCACAGCCATTAGCGTTTCTGCCTAGGCCTGGTTAGAAATGTTTGGTGATCAGAATATATAACATGTTTATCTTAGAGTTAGTAAGGGGGCATGTGGATATCTATCGACTCTATAATGATCCTAAATGGGTAATATAGTGACTCTAGAGTGAAAAAAAAAATATATATATATATAGAAAGAGAGAGAGAAAGGGAGAGAGAACGAGAGAATATGTATGTTAGTACATAGATCTGAGTACACACTGCTTTAAAGTTAGCCGCCCCCTTTTCTTCCCCAGTAGTCTACTAGAGATAGGGGCAGCTTATCGTTCATACACTTGGCTTTTTCTCTGTGTCTTGCCTGTCAGCTCTTTTTCTGCTCTCTTGTCGCAAGTCCCAAGGTCATTTGGTGCCTTTCATTATTTGGTTTTTCTCTTTCTCCACCCCCATCCTTGACCTATTTCCCAGGGGAATTTCTCTAGTAAAGTTTCTTTTTAACTCCTTCTAGTCAGGATTAGCTAGAAGACCTAACGAGGCCCCTATTCTGTTTGTTTTTTCCTGTCTATAGACCCCTGACTACCTCCACCATGGTGATACTTACATGGGTCCTTACTTCTAGTAATTATGGAAGTTAAAACTAAAGCATGGACTTATAGGAAAAACTTTAATTGGAAAGTATGGGATAATGGTAGTTTGAGGAACTAGCAAAGTTCTAATTGGCCTTTAACAAAGGAGAGTAAGAAAAACTAGGAAAGGACTCCAGCTTGAGGAGCTGGAGGGAACTCACCTGGAGGAAGGAGCTTAGCCTCCTCTGCCTAAGGCAGGAAAGCCCCAGGGCCCAGGGCTCTGGGTTCTGGCAAGGAGTCCTAAAATCCTTCCTCTCCTCTTTGGAAATGGTTAATGGTTGACCCAACCTGTCCCTAGTCACATGCTTGTGTAATCCAGTCCCCCTCCCCTTACACTGCCTGGGCGCCCCTCACTGATAATGAGAAGTGTACCTGTACATGGTTAGGGGCCACTCATACAGAAGCTTTGCGATCCTTTCCTTTGATGGGGAATGAGGGAACTAGCAAAATGGGATGATGCAAAAACCTCTACAAACCCTGAAGCCACTTTGTTCAGGGCCCAGGGTCTGGGAGTATGAACTCTCCTGGGTCTGTTGACATAAATAAACCCGAGTTCTCCAACTCTCTGAGTGGCGCTTGGTTTCTTGATGGTCAGTTTCTGCGACACACCCGCAAAAGCAGGCAGCCAGTTTTTCAGGATTATCTGAGGGGGACCAAGGTCCAGTCTTGATTTCATAGTTCCGGTTGAATCCTCTTGATTTAAGAGGCAAATCTGTTCTCATGGGACAGTTTGTCAGGGCTTGGGGGGCAATTTGAGTCATACGGGAGAAATGCTCATGGCTTGAAAGGCAATCTTAGTCATGGAAGCTTTGCTGGAATCTCAGGCCACTGTAGGTTTAGGGCAATGGAGATTCTGGGTGCAGCTGAATGTTTTGGTTGATGTCTTATGCTGGTGTACTCAGCTTGAAGGGCAGTAAAATAGGCAAAGTAAATTTAGAGCTAATGAACCTTGTTTTGCTAACTTTTAGACAGACACTCTCTAAGTGACTAACATGCCTATATGCAGAACTGAGACCAATTTGACCCAGAGTTTCAAAAAATGAAGGTCAAATTTTCTTCTATTTTTAGTTAGCTATTGGGCACTTAAGGGCCCATGTAGCACAGTTTTTAGCAAAACCCACTTTTTTTGTTATTTTTTTGTTTTTTGAGATTGGGTTTCATTGTGTAGTTCAGGCTGGCTTGAACTCACTATGTAGCCCAGGCTGGCCTTGAACTTGTGGTGCTACTCCTGCCTCAGCCTCCCAAGTCCTGATATTACAGACATGAACCACCATGCCCAGCTGCAAAACTCACTTTTAAGTCCTGACTGCTTTAGGAAAAACACAGATCATGCTTTCAGTGAGTAGCAGGTTAAGGGCTGAAGAGTTTGCTTGTTCCTTTTCTTTATGGTAGTGATACTGGATAGGAGGGAGTTTCCAGGTTCTTATTCGCTGCAAGCAAAGAATTGAATGGGTGGAATGAGGGCCGTCAGGAAATTTATTTAAGTGACAAAAACAAAAGAAACTGGCTCCGCCAACTTGAAATGAAATAACTAGCCACTGTTGCTGTCAGGTAGATAGAGAGCCAAAGGGAAGGAGGGTGGGTAGGGAGCTAGCTAAAGACAGAACATGGGGTTAGGGAGCAAGGGGGCAAGAGAGAGACCTCATGGTGTTGTTTCTACTTATCTCATCCCAGTTCTTGTGAGACGGAGGTGTTGGATTTCGCTCCCCAAACTGACATCAAGTCTAGGCCACTCCCATAGGTCACACCCATCTCCCAGCCAGTTCAAGCTACACCCTACTCCTACCTCAGTAGTCTGAATATAATTGTGACTGTGTCAATTTCTCTGTCCATTCTACTGTCACTTCATTTTCTGTTTTCTCTTTGCTATCTGCTGCCTAAGCAAAGGCTGGGAGCAGATGAGCAGCCATATTCCTCTTATAGGCACCCCAAATGCTTACTAGCTCCTTACTTGTCTGGGAGGAGGGACATGTTTTGGCTTGGATCTAAAATGACCCCAGAAAGTCTCGTGTATTCAGAGGTGGACCTTTTGGAAGGCGTTTGAATCATGGGGACACTATACTCATCAAGGGATTCAAGTGTTCTTCTCCCAAAGTCTTCCCGTCTGTTTGCTTCCTTCCCACCTTGATGTGAGCAGCTTTCTTGCGCTATGCCCCTCTGCCATACCATTTTTGCCTTGGAATCCACCAACCATGGTCTAAAACCTTTGAAACATGAGCAAAAATAACCTCTAGTCCTTTACATTGTGGGTGTTGTGTATTTTGTCCCATTCATGAGAAATTGATGAATACAGAGCATTTTCAGTTTTCATATTAGCCCTTGTCTGAGGCTGCTGATTCATTGTGTGATTTGCTACAATTTTCTCAGACAATTTCCTTCTGGGACAGATTGGAAAGCGATTTGTTGGGATCCTATTTGGGAGAGGCAAAACAGGCTCTATAAATAAGCCTATAAGTCTATAAATAAGGCTAAGGAGGTGTCTGGCCTTTTTTTAGCACATAGATTGTGTTACAGCTTTTTTTCTCAGAACAAATTCCATTTGTGGCTTCAGAACTGATTCCAGTTAGTATTTCTGAGACCACAAGAAAATCTGTATTTACCATTCTACTAGGGATGATTTGGAAGTTTTGAGCCTGTACAAATTATGTATTATTTACTGACATAAGAGAGGACTGAAGCCAGGAAAAGTTTAGGTGTACAAAACATGGACTTTGTTTTGGATAGTCTAAATTTTAGGGAGTATTAGACAACTCATGAGAATGCGAGTTTGGAATTCAAGAGAGAGGTCCGTGTTGCAAACAGTGATTGCTAGGAGGTGTGAACAGATCAAGAGAAAGAGCAGAGGGCCCAGGACAGTCGTGGGGTGTTTCTCCACTCAAAGGTTAGGAGAGAAGAGGAGAGGCCAGCAATGGAGAATGAGGACTAGCCAGCACCTGCGAAGTAAGAGGGCAGCAGGGTATGTCCTGCGGGCCAAGTAGATGAGCTACTGAGCCCTGAGTGTGTTAAGATGGGGATAGTGGGTGGGACACCGGGAGGGGAGCCCAACTGTAACAAACTGAAGAAAGAATGAGAGTGGAGTAGAAGAGACTGAATATGGACAATTCGAATTTTCCTTTAAAAAAAGATCTGTACAAATGGAGCAACAGCTGGAGGGTAATGTGGGATCTAAGGAGTGTTTCTTCTTTAAGATGAAACTGTTAGCCTGACATGTCTCAGAGGCTGAGAAAGGAGGAGGGCAGATCAGGCCCAGCCTGGGCAACTTAGCAACTCAGCAAGACTCTGTCTCAAAAGAAAAAGAAAAAGGGAAAATGTCTCAGTGTGAAGGTCTTGGGTTCAGTTCCCAGTATCAAAAAAAAAAAAAAAGATTGAAAAAAGATAGAACATATTGCACATGTTTTAATGCTGGTGCATTAAAAAAGAAAACTTATTCTCCATTACAGAGAGAATGTAAGGAGAGAATGTACTTATTCTCTATTATGGAGAAAATAACTAATACGGGTAAACTGCAATGAAAATTAAGACTAAAATAGTAAGGTCACAATTATTATCTTTATGAAGTAAAGGTATAAAACACTGTATCATATAAGTATCTTGATTACAGATGCTGAAAACTCAATTCAAACTACTTGAACCCAGGGAAAATAATTAATGGACATAAACATCAATAGGAAGCATGCGAAAATGGTTCATAGAACTGAGAGAACAATCTTGGAATCCAGAGATTCATCCCTCACTAACTCTCTCCCACCATTTATTTCTTGTCCCTGTCCTGCTCTTCTTGTATGTCACCCTCTTTCTTTCATATTTTAGATATGCCTCATTTATGTAGTTAGCAAGTTTGCTGCAAAGCTACCTCCAGTCTACATTTTCCAAAAGCAAGAGAAAATCTCACTAATAGCACTAGAAGGTGAGTCCTTAGGGAATGCTGAGGGATTGGTGGCAACAGACCCACTAACTCTTTAATGCACGCACTCTTCTTCCCATTCATGTCATTTTTAAGAGAACACTGACTTAAAAAAAGAAAAGAAAAAGAAAGAAAGAAAATACAAAATACAACTCTTCTGCTAACAATCCATACACCTCTCTTCCCCCAGTAGAGAGACAACCCAGAGGTGCATTGTCTACCTTCAAGTCTCGTATCTGTTTGTGATGTTATTCTTTTTGTTTCAGATGTAATTCAAATACATTTAAATGCACTAAATCCTAAATTTCATGACCTTCAACACACACAGCATCTAGTGTTAGGAGGGAAGATAGGATGACCAGCACTAATCTCCCACTCTTACCTCTCTAACAGCAAGTTACCAAACTAGTTACCCTACATTCTGCTTACCTGCAGGAACAAAAGTAAGGGGTCATCTTCCCCTCCCTGTGCTGAGTCAGTGAGGGGCCAGAGAAGGGCCTGAGGAATTTGCCATCAGGCTTGAGGGGCTCTGACAAAGCAACTCCTTATCAGGAAGCCCATTGTGTTTCCTGGCAACTCTGTGCCTGGAGAGAAACCCTGGTGAAGGACAGAGACCAGAGCAGTATGCTTGGAGCCATGTTGGGTACATTATCCAGAGACCACAACCTGTCATGTGTGCCCCACAAAAAAACTCCATAAAAACCCATCCTGTTTTCTTTGGCACAGTACTATCTTAGTTACTTCATCATTGCTGGGGGAAAATACCTGACACACACAAGTTAAAGGAGGAAAAGTTTGTTTTAGCCTAAAGTTTATAGAGGTTTCAGTCTATAGTTAACTGGCTCCAAGGCAGGGTGGCATGGCAGCAGGACATTGCAGAGGAAAAACAGTCCATGGCAGGGTAGGCAGGAGGCAGGAAGCAGGAGACATTCCTTTCCTTTTTATTCCATTCAGGGTACGAGCCTATTGGTTGGTGCCACCCACACCCAAGGTGAGTCTTATCATTATCCATATCCAGAACTATGCTAAACCAATCATTTATCACAATCCAATTATCACACATCAATAATCCAGTATCACATGCCATGATCCAGCTACTTTCCAAAAACTCTATCTATGAGTACATGAGATTTTAGGGAGATATCTAGATATAAGCCATAAAGGGTACCCTCTGTCCACCTGTCCAGGAAAAGCTGTGCAGATTGTTCTCATTGTTACATACCAGGTTTGCTCAAAATTGTACAACAAGAGTC
This sequence comes from Hystrix cristata, assembly GCA_004026905.1. NCBI lineage: Eukaryota > Metazoa > Chordata > Mammalia > Rodentia > Hystricidae > Hystrix > Hystrix cristata. The sequence goes on along the minus strand of PVJO010004411.1, from coordinate 24,577 downwards.
ATTGTTTCAAGTTTACCCGTACTTTTTATTTTATTTCTCTCCTTATCCTAATAAGTCATGTTTTGCTTTGTTCTTTGAATCATCTCTTTCATGTGTATGAGCAGGTATCCTCATGCAGACATCTGGGGGTTAGGACTTCAACATATGAATTTGGAGGAGACATACCTCAGTTTCTAACAAATAAAAAACAAAGAAGAATCAATTGATTAGTTGTATAAGGAAGAAATATGTTGGTCAGAGCCAGGCACTTTGCCCAGAGCATAAAGTGGATCTTGATGAATCTTTCATGGAAGTACGGAGAATGGTGATTGGCAGAGAGGCTGATGTCAGCTAGAGAATCCTGGTCGTTTGCGTGCAACTTGTGTGGGTGTGCGGGCCCCCAGCAGAGTGTCCTCAGAAGCTGTCCGTCTGCAGTTGGCTCACTGCCCCAGCAAGAGGTTCCTGCTGCTGGGTCTGCTCTGAGAAGCATGCTTGTAGAAATGAGCTACTGATTAGTTAAATGTGTTTAGCACCAGTTCTGGAAGTTCTGTGACTATAAAACTGTCATTTATTGATTAATTAAGTCAAAGTCAGCTGTGCTGGCATCCTGTTACCTTTGCCACAGAATGATCTCTTCTAGGAGTGAGGGACATTTAAAATTTTTTCACTAGTGTCAAAGAACAATAACTGTGTTGGTCGGCTTTCCATCACCATGATGAAGTAATTTATAAAGAGGAGAGGTTCATGTTGGCTCACGATTTCAGACATCCCAGTCCCTGGTTGGTTGGCTCTGTTGCTTTTGGGCCTGAAGTGAGAGGTGTGGCTGTCACTATGGAGGGACTATGTAGTGGCGGAAACTTTGCCTCATGGTAGAAGTAACTGCTCACTTCCTCGCAGCCAGCAGACAAGAGAAAGGCAGGAAAAGGGCAGGAAACCCCTACCCTCTTTATGGACACCCTCCACGATATAACTTCCTTCCGGTAGAGCCCACCTGCTAATGTTTCCACCACCTCCCAAAGGCTGCGACCAAGTCTTTGACACATGGGCCTGGAGAGGACAGTCAAGATCCACCGATAGCATTGCATCGATACAAGCCTTCAGGGAAGTCTTTGTCTGGCTGTGGAATATCAGAATACTAAACACGAATTGAAATGCTTTTACATTGAGATCAGCCAGATGCAGGGGTGGCACATGTGAAAAACTGTGTCCTTTAAGATTCTGGAGCTCCTTTCTATCACGACAGATGGCAGTATTTCTGAATAGGGGCACTATGGACTTTGGACACAGACCATCACTGTTGGGATTGTCTTTCTATGTTTCCCAGCACTCTGATAACATGCTCACCACTGAGTTCCATGACAGCAAAGTATATTAAGCAAATTTTCAAAAGCGTCTAAGGATTGGGATACCGTCCCTAAAAAACAACTCCTACGAATCCCTCTTTTTTTTTTTTCTTTAGGGGCACTATTCTCTCCCTAGATTTCCTCAGTCCCTTTTCCACGCATGGAGATTTCGCCCTTGCAGAATCTGGGTTTTCAAACTTTCCTTTGTAAAGAATTGAATGTGGAACATAGCAGTTTGCTGACATACAGCTGACCTTCCCTGATCCGTCCAACCTGGATCATCAGAGGTGACCGTAGCTAAGAAGGAAGGTAGATGATCATTCTGTCACGGATGGATTTAAAACTAAGATTGCCAATTATGCAAAAGGCTTCGGGGCCCTCTGGTTGGCACTACTCAAAGCATTTTAATGACATTCAGAGAATATTGATTTGTTAAATTCCAGGAAATTACAATCTCTTATCAACAGGAGAATTCAACGAGGCTTAACTTACAAGGAAAAGAGAATGGTGGCCTGTTGTTTGTTCTGTCAACAACAAGCTATGTGTTGCAGATGCTCCAAAAATGCATCAGCTTTGTGACAGCATCTCAGTGAGCTTAAAGTTTCATTGGAAGAATAATTACCAACCCTAAAAGTAATTAGAAAACAATATCAGACATAGCTCACATCAGAAGCATCGGGAAAAGGAATGATTCTAGGGTGGAGATGATTGTGGGTCTGGAGAACCCAACAGAGCTTTGTAGGAAAGATGTGTACGAAGAGCAGGATTGAGAGTTTGTCACAGAATTACTAAAAGAGAAGGGAGAGCTGTTTATGGACATTTAACCAATGTAAATAATATTCTTCAAAATGTAATATTTTAAGATGAATGAAAAGGGAAGTTTGGTAAAGAACACTAGGAAAATAAAATCTTGGGGAGGGAAGTTCTGTGTCTTTCACCTCTTTGTTTGTTTGTTTGTTTTTAAGACAGGGTCTCACTATGTAGTTTAGGCTGGTCTTGAGCTCACTATGTAGCCCGGGCTGGCCTCAAACTTGTGGTGATCTTCCTGCCTCAGCTTTCCGAGTGCTGGGATTACAGGCATGCGCCACCACACCCGGCTTCTTTCACTTCTATTACTGTTTTAAAGTCATATTTAGCTTCTGCAAAGGAATAGCGTTTGCCATCAGGTCATGTATAGTATTCCAGGAATTAAAAGGAGTGCCCGCACCTTTCACCTTTTTGTTTGTTATTTTGCTTTTTGGTGCTGGGGATTAAACTCAAGGTCTTCCACATAGTTAAATATACGCTGCACCTCTGAGATATACTTCCAGCCTTCCAGGAATTAGGAAAAATATAAATTTTGCTGCAACAGTGCCCAGTATTTTCCTCATTTGACTATTGACTGGCCCAGTGTCTACACAGGCTATCTGGGTCCCTAAGCCTTGTGGACTGAAGACGCTTCTGCTTTAAAATGCTTGAAAACAAAGAGGTTTCTATTGTTGACGCCTCTCTGGCCCATCTAGGTATATAGCAGGAAGCAGTTAAATGTTTGGAAGCTAATTTCTAATGGAAATTAATCAAGAATGTTATCTTGTATTTGAATAGGGAAGACATCGGTGTTATCTACTTTCTGTGTTTTCCTTATACTGTTGTTGTCACTTTTCTCATTGGTTTGTTTGTTTTTTTGGGTGGGTGTTGGGGATCAAACTCAGGGATTGCACTTAGCTAGGCAAGCACTCTTCCACCTGAGCTAAATCTCCAACCCTGCACTTTTCTCATTGGGAAGACACAATACCCAACACCTGCCACTTAAAGGAGGCAAGATCTATGTATCAGTTAATGTCCACTAGAGGAACAGAGTTAATATAAAATGTATGTAAAGGGTTTACAAGGTAAGCTTACAATGGCTGCCTGTAGGGCCAAGTGTGGAAGAAAGCAAAAGGGAGGTGTGCATGCTGGAGATCCAAAGGATCCGGTCAAAAGTCAAAGACCTGGAGTTCCCTACAGAGTCTCATGTGAGTATCGGAAAGCCAGATGGTCTGCACTGGAAGGCTGAAGAGTCTGGCCTAGAATCCTGAAGGTGGACACACAAAGGCGATGGTGAAAACTGGAGCTTCTCTGAAGAAACAGACGTGAGATTTCCTCTTTCCCTGTTTATTCCATCCAGGCTATAGCCCTATCTGTTGGTGCCACCCACACCCAGGTTGGTCTTCCCTCTTCAGTAAGTCCCTCATCTAGACACATCCAGGACTGTGCTACACCAATCAGCTGAGTGTTTCTTATTCAAGTTGACACCACAGTTAACTATCACAGTTTATTCTGGCTCATGTTTCAGTTCATGGTTGGTGGACTCCAAAGAAGAAACGGCTTGGCAGAGGGACATGATGGATGAAAAGCTGCTCATGTTGTGGTTACCAGGAGCAGAGAGCAAGGGGAGGAGCCAGGGAGGGAGATGCATCCTTTCCAGCCAAGCCACCAGTGACCCACCTCCTCTGACCAGATCTCACCCAAGAGCAAGTCAATTATATTGCCTGCGCAATCCAATCACCGTCCAAACGTGATTCTGATCGCACGAATCTTTGGTCGGGGGTACATCTAGCTCTAAACCATAACAACTGTTGACATTAGGTTGTGAACCTTGTCTTGGGTAAGGGGGCATGTAGCAGCCAGTAAGGCTTTGGTTTCTCTCTCTCTCTCTCTCTCCTTTCTTTCTTTTGGAGTGCCGTGGATCAAACTCAAGGCCTTGCACCTGCTAGGCAAGCACTCTACCACTGAGCTAAATCCCCAGCCTGGTTTTGGTTTCTTAACAGATACTTTAGCTGAAAGTAAGTCTAAGTAAGTCACACATTACTTGCAGGTACAAAGGCAATACAGAGCAGACAATAGTGAAAATCAAGCCCAGGGAAGCTGGAGGAACTCAAACTGCTTTTCCAGAAAATCTGTTCCCACAGCAAAAGACTCAAGCCTTCCCAGACCAGCCCAATAACCTGAAGCACACACACCAAGCCTACACTGGTATCTTGAGCACTAAAGAGGTGCAACCTGCCTACCCCTCAACTGGCTCCAATCAATCAAGCCGATGGCTTGTGTCACAGCCCACCCTGCCCTACTGCGGGCGTCTACCTATAATGACAAACAATGCTCATGGTCTCACTCCAAACGCAGATATCTTAACACACGAACAAAGCTGCTGGCCTCAACCTGCCCTACTGCAGGGGTCTAGTGTGTTCCCACAGACAGGGAATGTCTTCCTACAGGATGGGTAGGTTGATTCTCCCACAGACACAATTCTAAATTGCAAGTTCAGAATGTGCAATTAACCAGACTGAGCTGAGTGGAGAGTCTTACAGTCCCAGGAGTCCTCAACTGGGAAATAGGAGAGGAAAATGTCTCACAAGGCAATGAAAGAAGAGGCAGGGAAAAAAAAGAGGAATTCCAGAATGGTTTCACAAAGTGGCTAGAAGGAGATGGGCAATGTGTCTTTTCCTGTAACAAAATTTTTAAAATCTAAACATTCACCATGGTTTTTAACCGTACCTTGTAGATGTTAATAACAAGTTCCTGCCTTTTTGTTGGAAACCAAGTAATGATAATTACAATGGAAATAAATAATAACAGGAATAAATAATAACTCATAAAGATAATTAATACCAATAATTACAAAAGAAAGGAGTGTATTTACTGTGGCTAAGTCACTGTACCTTTTGCAGGCATGTTTTCATTTAAACCTCCCTGGGTTATTGTTTGATTACAGATAATGGAAACATTACACAGGGTAGCAGAGTGTGCGGCTGCCAGACTCCAACTCTCTGGTTCTTGTTCTTGGCCCTAGACCTCAGGGACAACCACCTCTGGATCAGCATTTTTCCAGTTCAGCAGGCAAGTGTTATTTACAATGTGATTTCCAAACTTCAGTTGACATGGGGCCCCCTCTGCAGCAACAGATTCAACTTAATGTTGATGGCAGAAGAGTGTGGTTTGTGTAGTTCACTTGATTAAAAAAAAATGTGGTGGGATGTGGTATAGCTTGTCAGTGGAGCGTTGCCTAACGTGCGCAGGAAGCCTCTCCGGGGGTTATAGAATGGCAGAGAACATGGACTACTGGGGCTTCCTCAGGACACCTGACTTCCAGGGATTCCAGCGCAGTGTCCAGGAGAAGACCGTGAGAAACAGTGCGTGTCCCCCTGTGTTGTAAGGGAGCTCGGTGTGGGAGCTCAGCAGCACTTCTGCCTGAAGTTGTTTATCCACTACTTTTCACTCTTCCTAGTTTTGAAATACAGTATGAAATAACTGGGCACAACTCATAGAAAGTAGGCAATGACGTAACAAGCTATGACTCATTAGCTGTAGCTCTGCTGAGCTCTCACATGGCTGGTCAGTGTGCTGCCAAAGATTATAAATATAAATATATATATTTGCTTGTACTGGCTGTGATGCTAGTGGAAGCCCCTGCAAGGTAGGAAATGCACTCCGATGTCTTTTTCAGAGCAGGCCAACAGCTGGGGGTCAGTGGAACACTGCCCCCTTGCACTGGTATTCAGCAAGTTGAAGGGGAACCCTAGTTGAGAATCATTGTGGTAGATTGTTGTTGATTCAGGGACTATCCAATTCTTTGGTGTTAACTATTAGTGTTAGCTATTTTTGGTATAGGCACAGATTTGTATTGGGTGTTTCATTTCTTTTTTTTTTTTTTTTTTTTGTGGTGCCGGGGATTGAACTCAGGCCATTGTGCTTACAAGGCAAGCACTCTAATCACTGAGCTAAATCCCCAGCCCCTGGGTGCTTCATTTTTTAAAAAAATTATGTTTTTATAGACTCCAAGTGTTGAACATCAAAGAATGACTATGGCAAAAAAAAGCAAAACTGAAAACAGATAGTGGAAGAGCATCCCAGGAAGCCTGGATAGAGTCATTTGGACTGATCAAACACAACAGGAAAGTGTTGTGTATTCTGTGTAGTGAAAGTGTGCGTTTTACATCAAGTGTGAGACAGCACCTTGACACCAACCACAAAAGTGTTGCCACACTTGGTGAAACTGAAAGGAAAGAGTTCCTTAAAGGCAAATTGAGGAAATACCATTCCTATTACCTTAGTTGTTGCAACTATCTTTCTAAAACAAATCATGTGACAACTGCCATAGATAAAACATAGTAAGGCCCTGTCCAATGGAGACTTTTTTTTTAATCAAAATGACCATATTGTCTGGGAATAATTCCCTTTTTCATAATTTACCAAACAAGGATAAAATTATACAGTGCATCTCTGAGAGGCTACCTAGCAGAAATACTGTTAAAGATCGTGTCCTGTGCATGGCAAGTGATGTTAGTCAGCAGCTCACCATTGACTTACAAAAGGCAGCCTGTTATTTCATGTGCTTGTATGAAAGCACAGATATAAATAATCATGAAAGGCTAGTAGTAATTTTGTGTTACGCTTTTGGTGACATTATGAGAGAAGAGCTGGTAAAACTGGTTCTTTACTTGGAAGAACACAAAGAATAGACATCTACACTGCTGTGTTGGAGGCTTATTTTGGGTCACAAGACATAGAACTAGAAAAAGTGGTTTCAATTACTGGTGATGGGGTACCTGGCATGGTGGTGGCAACATCTGGTTTCATACAATTCTTTGTTAAAGAAGCAAAACATCCAGTTCTTCACTTTTGTTACATTATATATCAAGAATCTCTGTACCAGGGAAAGTAGAAAAGTTAAATTGTATGCTCAGAGTTGTCACAAAAATGGTGAACTACATCATGGCTCATGCTCTTAATTTTCAACAGCTTCAAACACTTCTTGATCAAGTTCAGGCACAGTATAACGGTTTACTTATGACAATAATGTCTGGTGGCTGAGCAGAGGACAAGTCCTGGAGAAATTTGTAGCTTGCTTGAATGAAATAAGGTTGTTTATGAATGAAAAAATGCAGGAATATGTACAGCTCACTGTTATGGCCTGGCTTAACAACTTCATATTTTTTTTACAGATTTTACACTACACTTCAGTGTACTGAACAAAAGAGCTACAAGGTATAGGGAAAACAACAAAAAGGATGTTTTATGATATCAAAATATTTGAGAGAAAACTGCAGGTTTTTGAAAGAGACTTTGAAAATGGGCACCTGAAATGTTTTCTAAAGCTAAAAATGCATTTAGAAAATTCTACATTTGGAGACAATCCTACAAGCCAGGAGGAAATCTACAAGAAATTTCTTATCACTGTAGTAGCTGCAAAGGAGAATTTTAGTAACAAATTTTTACAGTTCTATAAGAGGGAGACAACCCCATGTTTTCTTACTTCAATAGATAAATCCAAATTTGAAGAATTTAATCTTTCCTGCTTATACTGATGAAATTTTGAAAATCAGGAAATGGAGCTATTAGAATTTCAAGAAAGTTTTATCTGGAAAAGCAAATTCTATGACCTGTGTGCAACATTTGAAAAGATAGAGTGTGAAGGGATGACAAAAGACAGCACAGTTGGTAGTTTTGAAAATGAAATCCTTAAAGTGTGGAATTTTCTACCAAATAATTTTGTCAATGAAAGTTTTTGGGGTTGCTCTTCTTATATTGTCTGGATCATCTTATGCTTGTAAACAGCTGTTTTCAGCTTTGAATTTTATCAGCAGACTAACAGATGACCTGGGAGCTGCATATGCTACTCTGAAATTAACAAAATATGAGCCAAGGTTTGACAAATTACAGGCATGCATAAAAGAGTAAGATCATATTAACTGTACAAAAGCACACCAAGTGTACTTGCACCTTTCAATAAGAAGCCGTTTATATCATTTAAAAAAAAAAGAAATGTAAAGGACCGACTATAGTGCACAGTGTTGCTTCTAGGTGGAAATTCTGAAAAAGATTGTGTTCTTTGCCTTCTGTTACCTCCTGGAATCCCTGGCCTCTGAAAGAGATTTTTGTGTCACTTAACTACAGGGCTCTGAGTGTCCTACTGACTTAAATTACAATGTGTAGTCTTTGTGTCTTTGTGTGTGTGTGTGTGTGTGTGTGTGTGTGTATACAAAGACATGGTCTTTATTTTTTATGATTAGGTTCTTGGGTAGTTTTCAAATAGAGGGTAGTTTGGCATTCACAGCCCAATCTACTCCCCACCCCCAGTGTGAATTCACCTTAGCCAGTGTACCTAGAAATAGAGAAGTCATTTCCAATTGATGGAAACAAAGATACCTGAGGGCTGAAATAGGTCTGTCCTCTCTTCCTTTTCTTTGGCTAAATCCCCAGCCCTTCAATAAGAAGCCGTTTATATCATTTAAAAAAAAAAAGAAATATAAAGGACCGACTACAGTCCACAGTGTTGCTTCTAAAGGTGGAAATTCTGGAAAAGATTGTGTTCTTTGCCTTCTGTTACCTCCTGGAATCCCTGGCCTCTGAAAGAGATTTTTGTGTCACTTAACTACAGGGCTCTAAGTGTCCTACTGACTTAAATTACAATGTGTAGTCTTTGTGTCTTTGTGTGTGTGTGTGTGTGTGTGTGTGTGTGTGTGTGTGTGTGTGTGTATACAAAGGCATGGTCTTTATTTTTTATGATTAGGTTCTTGGGTAGTTTTCAAATAGAGGGTAGTTTGGCATTCACAGCCCAATCTACTCCCCACCCCCAGTGTGAATTCACCTTAGCCAGTGCACCTAGAAATAGAGAAGTCATTTCCAATTGACGGAAACAAAGATACCTGAGGGCTGAAATAGGTCTGTCCTCTCTTCCTTTTCTTTGTTTTTAAAATTAATTTTATAGGTTTACTTTTGACATACATAACGATCACATTCATCATAGAGAATTTGTACCTTTGCATATTAAATCTTAATCCCTATTTTTCTCATTTCCTTCCCTTCCCTTCAATCTTTCTGCCCCCTCCCTTTACAAAACTTTGCTCATATTGCTTCCTTTCGTTCTTTTTTAAAATCCCTATTCCCTTCCTTCTCTTCCCCTCCCCCCCCATTCCCCTTCCATTTTCTTCCTACTTCCCAATATCTATCATCAATTTTAGTCCTTATTTACCCTTTGGGTTTCTCACACAAGAGCAGCAATGAGATATTTAAACATGTGTGTCTGATTTAGTTCACTTAAAAGTATGGTCTCAAGGTGCATCCATTTACCTAAAAATGTCCCAAGGTTAGCCTTCTGTATTGCAGAGTAATACTCCATTGCATATAAAAATCACATCTTCTTTATCCATTTATCCACTGATGGGCATTTGGACATTTCCAAGATCTAGCTATTACACTTTGTGGGGCTATGAACATGGTTGTGCATATATTGCTGTGGTATGATGCTTTTAACTCTTTCAGGAATATACCTAAAAGGGGAATAGTTGGGTCAAATGGAATCTCTTGTTTTAATTTATTAATTCCATACTGATTTCCATATTGGCTGTACCAATTTACACTCCCACCAACAGCAAAGAAGAGTTCCTTTTTCCCTACAGCCTTGTCAGCATTTGTTATTGGTTGATTTCTTGTAGGTAGCCATTCTTTCTGGAGTGAGATAGAATCTGTGTTGTTTTAATTTGCATTTCTCAAGTGACCAGTGATGTTGAACATTTTTCAGGTGTTTACTTGATGCTTCTTCACCTGAGAAATGTCTATTCATGTCAGATGCCATTTCTGAATTGGGTATTTAAATTTGGGGGGGTCTGATTTTTTTTGAGTTCTTTATATAGTCTAGATATTAGTCCTTTGTCTGAAGATTAGCTGGTAAAAATTCTTTCCATTCTGTGGGTTGTCTTTTCACTCTATTGGTGATTCCTTTTGCTGTGCAAAACCTTTTTAATATGATGTGACCCCAGTTGTTGGTTCTTTGTAATATTTCCTGTGAGATTGGGGTTTTGTTCACAAAGTCTTTGCCTATACCTATGTATTCAAGAGTTTTACCTAGTCTCTTTTCCAGCATATTAAGTGTTTCTGTTTTAATATTTAGATCTTTGATCCATTTCAATTTTAGCTTAGTGCATGGTGAGAGATATGGGTCTAGGCTTAATCTTTGGCATGTGGAAAGCCAGTTTTCCCAGCACCATTTATTAAACAGGTTATCTATCTTCCAAGGAAGGTGTTTGGTCCCTTTGTCAAAGATGAATTAGTTGAGTGTATTTGCAATTGTTTCTGCATTTTATATTCTGTTCCGTTGATCTTTGAGTGTGTTTTGTTTTTCTTTTTTGCCAGGACAATGTATAGTTTTTTAATGCATGTAAAAAACCTGCCAAACAGTATAAACCTATCACAAAGCAAATGTATCTGTATTTCTAAAGAAATTGCTATACAGTTTTCACTTTGTCTACCTTTTTATGAACCCTGATTTCTGCCACAGCCTGCCCTAAAGTCTCAACTTACGTATGGAAGTTGAAGTATGTCATTACATTTCCTATGAAGCTGCCAGCTTTTTGTTTACAACATTGCTACATAATGGTTAGCCCTCTTCATGCTCACTGAATAAAACTGTCACAGGTCACCCATAAAGTAATTTGTTGCCAATTCTTTGTGTAGGGTGGGGATTGAACTTAATGGGAGCAGCAACAAGTTTGATTGAACTAAGGCACACTAATTTTAAGTGTCTTTATTTAGAGAATGATAATTTAAAGGAAAAAGATATCCTCATTCTGACCTTGGGCCTGAGGGACAGAAGTTCCCATCAGATGGCTACCAAAGCCGTTCCCCAGGAGTTGGGTAGAGGAAGTAGTATTTGACAACAGTAGAACATTCATCAATTTGCTTTGTGTGGTTTTAAGTAGCTGTGCCAGCGATTTCCATGCATAGTATCTTCATTTAAAGAGTTTCAGGAAATGGGAGTCTATGGAGTGGGCTCAGGTATGTGAACTGGACCTCCTCAGGCATGAATCTTGGCTTTAGGTAATTAGTATTTTTCACACCTTAACAAGTACTAATTCCATGTTTTACTTCCATGTTTTACTTCCATGTAAAACAAAAGAAGGTAAAAATTCTCTGCTACTCTCATTTTTATGACCTTTGTAACCTTCCATAAGGAATTACATAAAATTTAGGTGAATTCTGTTTTTTGCTTCATTTTATCTTTTTTCTTTTTTTTTTTTTTTTTTTTTGGTTTGGTGTTGGCGATTGAATTCAGTCGGCAAGCGCTCTAACCACTGACCTAAATCCCCAGCCCCTCATTTTATCTTTTTATTGCTGACTTTGAAATATACCACGGTCTACTGATTTTTGAAGGTAACGTTACAATGAACTATACCCAGAAATCCTATTTATCCATCCACATTAGACACCCTGATATTGATTTTTATTTAACTACATCAATATTCTTATCAGCAGTGATGAAAGCTACCATTGTTCTTTGGTTGTGGATACCAACCTCGATGTCTTCTGGAAGCTAATAGAACTGAGCTGCTTAGGGACAGTGTCCTTGGTACAGTGACTGAGAAGAAGCAAAGAAAGATTACAACTGTGAGTGGCATTCTGAGTGTTGCATTGACACCTGTTGGCTGTGAATTGTGTGCCAGCAAGCATGCTGCATGCATAAGGCAGCTCAAAATCCACTCTCACAGAATTTATAGAAATGTGTGTAGTTGGAATAAGGCCATCACTGCCTGAGGCCATTTGAAGTGAGCAGTAATGCGGGAAGATAGAAAGAGAAGAAAGTTGGCAGCCTCTTCAGCAGACAAGAATAGAGTTTAAGTCACACACACTTTTAACCAGTCAACACATGTGTAGTAAGAGCTAGCACTGTTCCATGTACTACAGGAAATTGTGGGCCTATAAAGATAAGATACATTGTTGCTCTTAAAGAAATGTATAGTCTAATCAACAAGTCGCCCTTCACCTTACCCTTTTTTCTACCATACCCTGGTACGCTGGAGGGTGTACCCCAATGTACATGCACTTCAGGATATACTCCACCGACTCTCCAATTTCTGTAACTTGTTTTCCTTTCGCCTTTTGCTACACATGCTCAGAAACAGGTATTGCTTCCTGTGTGATAAATTCTGGGCCTGTGTGATAAAACCTGTGACTCTGTTTACTCTGCTTTCATTGGAAGATGAAAGTGTTATCAAGGCAGAAGTGAGGAGTAAATGTTGATTTGAGTAACCTAATTTATAAAGGGATACATATTAGAATGGAATGAATTTGTGATGATGGTTTAAGAGTAGATATGAAGGGCTGGGGATGTAGCTCTGTGGTAGAATCCTTACATAACATGTGCAGAAGCCTGGATTCCATCCCAGCACTGCGAGGTGAATGAATGAATGAATGAATGGTGGATAAGAAGAGATCATAAGAGCAACAGGGAGAGAATGATGAAGGACACACTGTTGAAGATCAGCTTTAGAGGAATATTTCACTGTTGGAATAATGAGACATGCTACCTGTATAGTCACTGACGCTTTGGTTCATCAGGACATTCTCCCTCTGATGTCAAGAGCTCACAGTTGCAGAGAATCATGAAGTGGCTGCAACCCTGATGACTTCCTGATACTGAGGAATGAATGGGCTCTCAGTGACTTCCGGCAGAGCACTGGGAAAATCTCAGGCAGGCGCATGAGGGTAGGCAGCTGCCCCTGTGTTGACACCAGTGTCTCTCAGCCATGCAGGATGCTTTCAGGAAGGCACAGATGAGCTGCCTGGCCTGCCCTCCTAGACACCCACTTTAATTCCAGAGTTTGATCTGCTGGGATGTGGCAGGCTGAGATTCTAGTTAGTTGTATGAGTAGGTCAACACTGAAGTCAGGCAGCTCTGTTTGACAGCACATTCCCTTACAACATGCAGAAAATTATGGAGTAAATATGTTGATTACTGAAAGGATTACATAGTATATTAGAAGGGATTTCAAAAAGAGAGGCTTTAGGGTTGGCTGGCAGGGTGTGCGCTCTTTTGCTTAGAGAGGAAGACAGGTAAAGGTACAGACGTCCTACATTCATGAACCCAGCATTTTTCTTTTTTTTCAGTTCACCTTTGAATTAGTCGCTGTGTTGAGCTTTGACAGCATGAACCCTCAGATCCCCTGATCTTGTCCAATGTCAGCATTTAGGGGTTGATAACTATTTACAGTGGTTGGACCATGTACAGGTATACCCCGATCTAGGTTTTTCAGTAGTAATCTCGCAGTTTTGGAAATACATTTCCTACTTTAGGAATATGGCTGACGAAAAATAGATTTCTGGGTAGGGTGCAACAGGCTACTGTGTCCGGGATTAGGGTGGCCTGCCGGTAGGATGGAAGCAACTTTAGAGCAGCACTTGGAGGACACATGAAGAATCCGTCCACTGTTGGAGTCCTGTGTACAGTTTCACAAGGACTTATTCTGGGTTGCCATGAGACCCTATCAGATGAGCATGCTGGGGTGATATCTGTTCTGGCTCAACAAGCAGCTAACCTGACCTCTGACCCTGCTGGTATTCCTGTGGTGTGTCTAGAATCAGATCATGGGAACATTATGATCCTGATACACGATAGTATCACGGTGGCAGTTCACAAAATAGCCTCTTGATGTTTCCTGTCAGTTCTTCAGCACCCTTTCATCGGGACTCAGTCCTATCTGTTAATTATCTTGTAAAACTATCACAGTTCCAGGAGTTAGACCATTCATCTGATGTGCATTGGGCATTTTTCTATTTATTTTAGAGTGAGTTGCTTTTTAACCAACCTATCAGGGTATTAGTAGGAAAGGATCATGTTTTGAGACAGCAGGTCCAGGTTACTTTGTATACAGAATTTTATGTTCAATAAATATGTGTAGAGGAAAGCTTAAAAAAAAAGTTGAATTCTCTCTCTGTGATAGTCTCTGTGAAGTTCTAATTCTGTCTGCTCCTGTTTGCTTCAAACCTAGACCATTTAGGGAACGAAGAGAATTCCCCTTAAGCAAATCTGGACAACATGAATTTCTGTGGTGGGGAGATGAAGGCTGGTATGAGAAGTGTGTATCAGAACCATCAGGGATAGTTTTTTGTGTTCACCTGGCTGAGCCAGTATCTTTTTTCTTTTTCTTTTTTCTATATAAATAAACCTTCCCACCATATGTAAATCATCCATTGTGTGCCTAGCCATTCCCAAGAATGAGCAAAGCTGTTTGGTGGTGGGAGGCCCAAGATTACATATAGCCTGGATTTTGTCAGCTGTCTGTCATTCTCCAGGGGTAAGAATATATCCTAGATATTGAACTTTCTGGAGGGATAGCTGAGCCTATTCTTTTAAGCCAGAAAGTTGAGACTCTGTATAGGCTTATAAATAGATAACTCTTGAGTTGGACTACAAACTAGGATATCATCTATATACTGTAGGATGATTCCTTATTTTAGCTCCAAATCCCTCAGATCTTTCTCTAATGCATGGGCAAAAAGGTGAGGGCTGTCTCTAAAATCTGTGGGAGAACTGTCCAAGTATATTGGTGTTTTTCCCTCATAATGGGATTTTCCCGTTCAAAAGCAAACAGAAATTGTGAGTCTGGAATGGTGAAAAGTGCATCCTTTAAATCTAAGACTGAGAACCATTAGGTGTCCCCTGGAATTTGAGAGAGGATTTCACATGGATCTACCACTAAAGAATGGGTTGGGATGACAGCCTCATTAATGAGGCAGAGATATTGTACCATTTGATATTCTCCTGGGGGCCTAACTACAGGCAGAATAGGAGTATTACAAGGAGACTGATAAGGCTTTAGAAGGTCATATTTGAGAAACTTGTCTATGACAGGCTGGAGACCTTTACATGTCTGTTCTTTGACTGGATGCTATCTTTGATTAGGAAACTGGCTAGGATCTTTTAGCCTTATAATTACTGGGACAGCAGAATTTGCCTTGCCAGGTACTCGATTGTATCATGAAGCAGGATCCACTTGTTGGCTAATTTGGCCAAGCTGATCTGATGTAGTCTCAGCAAGTAAAATCTGTTTTGGCCTTATCTGGAACTTCAGAATTACTCCTAATTTAGCTAATAGATCTCTTCCTAGTAAGGAAGCAGGACACCTTGGGACAATTAGAAATTCACAGCTAAATATTTGGCCTTCAAAGTAACACATCAGAGCAGGAGTAAAGAAACTCCGCCATGAGATGCCATCAACACCAACTCTGGCTACAGACCAGGAGGAGAGTTTCCAGAGAAAGGAATCAAAACAGAACGGGTTGTCCCTGTATCAATAAGCAGTTGGATTGTTTCACCCAGGACATCTAAGTTCACCCAGTGTTCCTCAGAACTGATGGTGACATCCATGGACGGGGGGTTGCTGGCTGCCCTGGACCCCTTCATTCGTCAGGGCTGGCAATGAGGGTTTTGGTTGGCCTAGCCCCCCTCTGGAAGTGGGGACAGTCAGCCCTTCAGTGTCATGAGTCAGAGGCCTTAGCTGCCTCACACACAGAGCAGGGCCCAGGCCGCGGCTTGGTGCAATCTCCTGCCCAGTGTCCAGTCTTCTTGCACTTGGAACAGGAACCTTTTCCTTGGCTATATTTGGGTTTTTCTTTAGATGACTTGGGTGAATTAAAAACTTTACCAACTACAATAGCTAGGATATTAGCCTTTCACTTTTCTTCCTCCTCTGGGTCCCAAATGTTGAGCACAGAATAGGATGTGTCCCTCAATTGGGTCATAGGTGTCTGTGGCCCCATCTGAAGTTTTCGTAATTTATGCCAAGCTGTATTTTCTGTGTGATTTGACCCACTCGATTATAATTAACATACTTTTAAATGCACCTTTTCATTCCCATAATAAGAGCAGCTATCATATGAGAACTCATCGTTAGTCCCTCTCGAGTATTACAATTCCAGTTTGGCCGTGTTGGTGGGAGAATAACATCGGCAGCATGGGTTTTTCTTTCTCTATTTAAAGCAAATTGTTCATTTGCATAGTTTCTAACCTCTTGTAAAATTCTGTTGTTCATCTGGAGTACAGTAATTGGCCAAGATTTATTGACGATCAAAAATGAGGGTCAAAGTATGAAATCCATCTGCAAACTTACTGGGGTCTTTGGAGAGCTGACCTAATCTTTCCTTACACATTTGAATATCTGCAACTGAAAAAGGAACTTGTACTCTAGTATTTCCCTCTGGCCCTGCAACTTCTCTTAGAGGCAGCACAAGTTGTAAATAACCACTTTGGGTAAGAAGCACCACTTTGGGTTTTACCAGCAGTGCTTAAATCTATCTGAGAAGTACAAGAGGGCTGAGGATCACTGAGTTCCCTTGGGGCACTAGGCTCTAGTGGAGTTCCTGAATTATCTGGAGGAGATGAAGTTGATCTGTCTACCAGGGGGTTATATGGGGGAGGTCGAGAATGCCCCCTAGTATCAGACCAATGAGAGTTGCTCATATCCCCTTGAGAGACACGTGGGGGTCCCAGGACAGGGTCATATAGGATATCTTCTCCCTCCTCGGGGGCTACTCTGGCTATCATAGCCTTTGGATTTTCCCTTTGATGAAGACTCCTAAAAGCCTGAACATAAGCCAATTCATTCTATCTTTCATGTCTTAAACCAAAATGCCACAATTGAAGAACTGTCTCATAATTTAAAGTACCATTTTGTACCCATCTATCATCACCTCCCAGTTCATATTGGGCCCATTCTGTATTGCAATAATGGATAAGTTGTTCCCGTTTTAAGTTGTCAGGATCAAAGCTGTCCCACTCATCCAGTATGCGGCCCAATGGTGATAGGGGCAGGATCCTCATAGCGCTAAGGTCTGGCCAATTTCCCATCTGCCTATCTTGGGACCCACAGAGAAGGAGATAATTAATCTGTGCTCCTTAAGGAGGCGTCCCTATTTAAGGAGGAGATGCAAAGCAAGTCCACAAGGTGTGTGCTCCCTTGCATGGCCTAACAAAGACTGGATGGACATCTCCATCCGAGTGACATTGGTATCATTTTCCACTGAGAAAGCCTTAGACTCCTTATTTGGACCCATTGACTGGGGAGAAGGGAGCGAAGCTACTTATTGGCTTTACCTAGTCCAAAGTCCCTGAGTAACGGTGGAACTTCCCCATGTAAAGTTCCCTTAGTCCCCTTGTGGAGCTGCTTGATGACTCAAGTAGCCTTTAGAAATCAAATGGGAAAAATCTCCTGCATTTATTCTGATAGAAATACTAAGAACTGGGATGGCTCTATAGTCATAACTCACAGTTACTTTGGTAAAGCTTCTAAATATTAAATGCTGTTCTGTTTAATTATCAAGCATCAGTCTTTAATTTAACTATATTTACAAGGGAAAACACAAAAGCCAGGTTTTAACCAAAAGAAACCCGAAGTTTAAAATGGAAAATTTTTCTTTGCATCCCATTTTCTCCACAGCCGCAGAAAATGGTCATGCCCAGTGGGGATATGGGCAGGTCTCATATCCATTATTGTCCTCATTCATTTGGGGCCACAGCCAGAGGTGGCTGTGACTCCAACTCAAAATTGTGTATCGGCAAAACACAATTCTTAAAGAGAAAGTACACAATTTTCTTTCTGCAGGAAGAAAAAGAGAAAATTTTTTTCCAGTTCTCCATAAACCCATATGCTGTTTAAAATCAGAGGCTTAGCTCACAAATCCAGTTATTTAAAATTAGTAAAAAGGAAAGAAAAAAGGAAAAAAAAGAAAAAGAAAAAGGAAAAAGTTTGGTGGTGGCGCTTGGGCAGGCACAGTAAAGCTATCGGTTACCAATCCCAGTAGTAAAGATGGTGGTAGCTAGTAAGGCACACCCAGCAATGGTGGCTGGGTCACAGTGGAAGCTGACTAGCGATGTAGATCCAGGAATAGCAGTGCACCATACAAGGGAACAAGAAAATAGCAGGTGACCACACAGTGGCATTCAAAGAACAACCAATGTACCATCCCAGGCAGAAAGAGAGAAAGTGTTTGCAAACTAGATTATGCCAATACCAGGTTAGTCTGCAAGCAACAAATCCAGCAGCAAAATGTAACCAACATGACAGAAATGGGGACTCACAAAAAAAAACACAGGCAACTGGAGAGAAAGACAAGCACGTAGCTAGGAGGAAAAACAGTGACTATTTCTCTTCTCCTATTTTTGTTATCAAAAAAATAATAAATAGCTCCCTAGGTGCCTTGAAAGCTTGTCTTCATCTCTCTGGCATAGGGGAGAGAGAGAGAGAGGGACAAAGGAAAAAAAGGAATGAGACTCCATTGGATAAAACTGTTTTTATCCAGCTCGGTCTCATCTTGCCTTGCTTTTTACATTCCTCATGTCGGGCTGCCAAAGTGTTGTCTTCTGTAGCCTCCTGGCTGGCTCACCAAATGATATTGGTCAGGAGTCAGCTGTACTCTAAATTTTCAGGTTCCTGTTCATCATGGACAAAGAATTGAGTGACGATTTGCATGTAGTGGGAAGATTTATTTGTGTAGAAAAAAAAAAAGGAAAGAAACTGGCTCCACCACATGAATGAAATAGCAGCCAGGCAATTAGGGAGCCAAAAGGAGGAGGGGCTAGGGAGTGAGCTAAGGATGGAGTTGGAGAAGATAGAATATGGGGTTAGGGAGCAAGAGAGCAAGCTCCTGGTATTGGTTCTATTTATCTTGTCCAAGGGCATTTGGATTTCGCACTCCAGGTTGACATCAGGTCTAGGCCATTCCCTTAGGTCACAACCATCTTCCCAGGCAGCTCAAGCCACGCCCTATTTCTACCTCAATGCCATGCCACTGCTCTGCTGAAAAGACAGCTTCCAGTGATCCTAAACTCCACACCAGTCAAGAACTAGAAAAAGCAAAACTTAATATAACAATGGACAGTTTATTTGGGGAAAAAGATGGAAGAGAAAGAAGATAGACAGCTACCATAAGATGAGAGAAGATTTCTGAGCTGAAAGCCCATGAGTGCTTATCCCTGGCTCCTTTTATTGGGAACTAGTGTCTTTCCCATCCCCTAGGTGGGTGCTTGTCAGATATCTGATCTGTTGCCTGTGACTGTCTTTGATCCTAATGTAGGCCTTCTGGTCATTTGACTTTTTCCTGTTTCTTTGGTTTTTTTTTTTTTTTTTGTGGTGCCGGGGATCGAACTCTCCTGTTTCTTTGTAATGAATAAGTGAGGGGGGAGGGCCTATTAGGAAGGCAGCTTGCTTAATGATTAAGTAAAGAGGACATGTGCGTATGCATGTTATCTAGTGTAATACTGTTATTGGGTGGTTATATTCCAAAAAAACATTACTGGGTTATGGATTGCTCGTCCCTCCTTCTAGAGTTAGATCCAGTTTCTTCTTGCCTTGAACAAAGAATTAAATGAAACGAGCTAAAAGTGGTGACAAAGTTTATTTAAAAGGCAAAGTGGAGACTGGGAGAAACTGGCTCTGCAGCTTGATCTTGGGCCAAATAAAGAAAAAGCAAAAGAAAAAGAAAATAAAAATACGTACCGCATCTGAGAGATGTGGTACGACTATGGTGGAAAGACATGATAGCCCGGCTCCTCATGGCTTCCTTCATTTTATACTGTCTAAATCTTGAGGAAACCCTTGAGAACTTCTACATTTGGGTCCTAAGAGGCGGTGTTGGGATCTTGTGCCTCAGGCTGAGTCAGGTCTAGGCCATTCTGGAGAGAAGTCGCATCCATTTGGGATTTCGTAATTAACAAGTCACACCTACTTTCCCAGACAGCTTTTACCATGCCTCTCTCCTACCTCAATACTACACTGATGTTAAAGCAAGAACATACATACATGTATATATGCCAATAGACTGGATCTAGATATAGAAAGAATATCAGGGCTGAAACAGAAAGTGTAAAGAAGGGAAAATAAGAATGAATGAACCAGAACATAGAAGATCTATAGCCTATCATTAAAAGAAAAATGCAAGAAAAAAATGCATGCAAATCAGAATGGATAAGGGAGTCAAGCTCAAGTTAAAGGGACAGAAACCTATGTAGACCAATAGTAGCAGAACATTTCCCAAATTTTGGGAAGAACTAGACAATCAGGTAGAGAAGGCATTTAGAACTCTAAATAAACATGATCAGAAAAGAACTTCTCCACTACTTATTATAGTAAATCTTCCCTAAGTTCAGAACAAAGATTTAAAGGTGCATGAAGAAAGCACCATGTCACTTAGCACTGTGTCACATTTCTCAGAAGAAACTCTAAAGACCTGGAAGGCATGGAATGATGTCTCTCAAGCCCTGAAAGAAAATAACTGCCAACCTAGATTTTTATATCGAGCAACGTCGTCATTTGGAATTAGAGGAGAAATAAGGAACTTTTAAAATAAGCATAAGCTAATAATGCCACAAAACCAGCATTAGAGAAGCTACTTAAAATAATTCTATATTCAGAAGAAGAAGCAAAAAAACCACAATCATGATAGTACAAGAAATAATAAGTCTCACTAATGGAGTAGAATATATGAGAATTAGGAAAGAATCTAACATGATGAATTCAGTAAACCATCAACTTTTTAAGATAAATAAGGGAGAAAGATGTGAATATAGGGTATTCAAAACAGCCAGAAGAAAAATAAAAAGACATGTAATAGTGCATGCCATTCATTAATGATCCTGAATGTAAATGGTGTTAATTCTGCAATTATGATATCCAGGTGAGCTGACTGCACTAAAATGCAAACCTCCCAAAATTTACTACTTGCAAGAATCTCAGGCAACCTGCAGAGAGAGAAAAAAGAGAGAGAGGGAGCGAGAGAGAGAGAGAGAGAGGAGAGAGGGGATGGGAAATGATAATCCAAGCAAGAGGAGTCTGAAAGCATACAGGAAGGAGTATCTATACGCGTGGATTAGTCAGTTTTCTGCTGCTGGGGCAAAATGTCTGATTTACAAAACTTAAAATAAAAAGGTTTATTTTAACTCATGGTTTCAGAGGTTTGAATGGCTGCAAGGCAGAGCAGTGTGGTGAAGGAAAGCTGCTCACCTCTAGACAAGAAGCACAGAGCAAGGCTAGAGGAAGACAGAGAGGAAGGCTGGGGACAAGTATATTCCTTTAAAACCATACCCATGGTGACCTACTTTTCCCAACTAAGTTCTACTTCCTAAGAATCCATTAATCCATGAGCATTTCGAAGGATTAATCCATGGATTAGATTAGTGCCCTCATGATCTAATCATGCTCAAAAAGCTCTACTACTGAACACAGAAGCATTTTGAGGGGCATATTTTATGCAAATCATGGCATTTCATCCTGGGCCCACAAAGGCTCGTGTACACTGCATTATTCAAAGTATATTCAGTCCTTCTCAAGAATCCCCGGTTTGAACAGCTCCCACTTTCCTGAAAAGTTCAACGTCTCCTCTGAGTTTCGTGCAAACTCTTGGCTGTGAGCCCTTGTGAAAACCAAAGAGAAAGTTATATATTCTCAAAATACAATGGCGCAAGGTTAGCATTCCAATCTCAAAAGGGAGGAAGAGAGGAATAGTAAGGAATCAGGTCAAAGCAAGATCAAAGCATAGGCATAGTCTTTACATTCCATAGTTCTATACCTGACCTTTAGGGCACATGATGGCAGGATGTGGGCTCCAGAGGGCTTGGGTGGCCCTGTGCCTATTTATGGTCTTGCTGGTTCCAGCCCACATGGCCTTTCTCATGGGCTGTCTGTGCTTGCTGCCTTTAGTTTTCCTAGGCGATCATTCCTCATTCCTAGCACCTCTACCTGGGATCTCTGTTATATCTTTGATCTCTCTTTCACAGTTTAATGCATGGCCTTCTCATTGGCTCCCAGCATGGACTGCAATTGTCACACATTGCCTGGCCTCCTAAGCCTTCCATCGAAATCTTGGGTGGAAGCTTTCATGACCCCACAACTCTGCCACTCTGCATCCCTGCAGACCAGCATCATATGGACGATGCCAAGGTCTGTCACCAGTGTGGGAAGTGCCAAGGTCTCCTTGCACAATGGCTCCAGTGGCCTCCAAACACCTGGATGACTGAATAAGAGAAAGTATCCCCATAAATAGCCCAAATGGTCATTGTCCCTTAGGGTTCTCTTTGTAAATGACATTTTTGAAAGAGTGTGCAATTTTAAACCCCTGAGCATGCAGTCAGTGGAGTCTGTCCAATTCCTCTGATGCCCAGAACTCATCTTTCCTATTACCACAGTGCAAAATATTTTTAACTAAAACTAATTCCTTCGGCCCCAATTTTCCTGAGTACAGTTTTCAACATGTCTATCTTTCTTTCTTTCCTTCTTTCTTTCTTTCTTTCTTTCTTTCTTTCTTTCTTTCTTTCTTTCTTTCTTTTTTCTGTCCAAACTCAAAGCTTTTCAAATGTTTCTGTTTTGCTGTTTTGGTTCTGTATTTCACTGTAAAACAGTTTAAAACCAGCAGTTATTCTCATATCATAGCCTGAATGTTGTGGTGTGTCTAAATTTTCTGCTAGATAATCCATCTATCCTTAAAGTTAGCCTCCTGCAAAAATCTCAGGATACGGACATTATGCAGACAAGTTCTTTGCCAGAATGTAACACTCATGACCTCAAGTACAATTCTCAAGTCTAGGAGCCTTCTGAGATTTGAGCCTAATTATAGGCCAAGAGGCAAACATGGGCGGTGGGCATGGGTCCTGAGGAGCATCAGCATTGTCTTACTTTGTAACTATTTCAGGGAAGGTCATTATTATTTCTATAGGCAACACAGAAATTGTTTCCTCAGGCAGAGATGGAAATATCAATGGAGTGAAGGGTTAACCTTCAAAATGGGAGCAAGTCTTTGCTAGAGATTCATCTGACTGAGAATTAATATCCAGAATACACAAAGAACTAAAAAAACTAAGCCTAAGAGAGCCAGTAACCCAATTGACAAATAGGTGAGGGAGTTAAACAGAAACATCTCAAAAGTTGAAGTAAAAATGACCAATAAATACATGAAAAAATGCTTAACATCATTAGCTATCATGGAAATGCAAATCACAACTCATTTAGATTCCATCTCAATCTAATTAGGATGGTTATTATCAACAAAAGAAAAAATAACAGATGTTCATGAAGATGTGGGGAAGAGGGACCATTATACACTGTTGGTAGACATGTGAATTACTGAGGTACTATGGGAAACATGATGGAGGCGCCTAAAAAACTGCAATAGAACTACCATATGATTGAGCTGTTTCCCTCCTTGGTTTTATCTGAAGGAAATGAAATTAACAGACTAAAGAGATCTGGATCCCCATGTTTATTGCAGTGCTATTCACAATAGCCAACACATGGAATCAGCCTAGGTGCTGGTAAACAAGTGAATGCCTAAAGAAAATATGGTACATATTAGGAACTCAATATGGCTAACTAAAGGAGGAATCACATCAGAAAAACTCGGAAAGGGTCCTTTTGTGGCAGGACCCCCAGCATATACTCAGGCAGCCACAGAAAACTGCAGACTGGCAGGCTCCATGTTTCCTTGACAACTAGTAAGGGGATGTGCTAATAAGGGCTGATCTTTGAGCCCTGCTTGTAAAAAGGTAAAAATAAACAGCAGGATTAACTAAATTGACCCAGCAGGCATCCCTAAAAAGTGAAGTAACTGCATTCTTAGGCAAAGTAGGTGAAAATTCTTGTAACCAGTGTTATCAACCAATACCTATATTCAAATGAGGTGAAAAATTGTGTATCCAATCAATGGATTTAGTCTGTACCCTAAAATCTTGGTGAGGCTCCAGTCAAGTCAGATGGGTCCAAGTTAGTGTGGAGTCCCGAACTGCAGTTCTGTGAGTCTTGTGGAACTGAAGATGGTCAGACCTGCCTGCAGGGCATTTTGTTTGATAAGGTCTGAGTCATGCCAGTGCAGATTACCAGCCCACCAAAGTTAGGAGACTCCTAAATCCCTGTGAGGGGTGCAGCGGGTGATGGACAAAGTGATTGTATGACCCATACAGAATTTCCCCTCTCTTCCCTGAAACCCTCTATCGTGTGTGAAACTTGTCTATTAGGCAGGTGGAAATGGGAGGATGTCAGAGTACCCTGCGCCCCTTAGAATGTATGTTAAGGAACCATGACTATGGGGAGAAACTTAGCCATGAGAAACTAAACGTTGTTTTGTGAAACAGATTGCACTTCTTCTGGAGTAGATGGGGGGCGCCCAACAGTATCTCTAAATCTAGGGATAACTGGGTGAGACTTCTGGGAAGGCGGCAGAGCAGTGAACAGCAGAGAAACAACCTCTCTGAGATTTGTTGTCCAGGCACTAGAACATAGCAACGTGAGGAAGAGAAGGAGGGAAGTGGGTTCCCAGGACCCAGCAGGGATCTGAAGCAAGAAGTGAAGCCCATGGGGAGAGCAGAAGGAGAGACCTCGGTCCAGAAGAAGGGAGGTGGCAGATGGTGCTTTCTCCCAGAGCCCCAGCTCGCAGCGTGGCTGATGCGGCTCAAGCCTGCAGGCTCACAGTGACTA